>CM076575.1:1932143802-1932361302 GCA_034641835.2 Pinus albicaulis
CCCATGTTTTGGCCAGATTGGCAAGACCAAAAGATGAGACAACATCAGAATCGGTTTGGGGACCTAGGATGTAGCCCTCCGGGACCTGGAGAGGGATCTCTCCAACGAAACAAAGAATGGTATATCTTTGAAGCTCAAGATAAGGTATTAGACTAGGTATGAAGCACAAGGGAGCAGTTTTAAAACGATTTGGTTGGTTGGTTGCTGGGTTGGTCATGAGATCATACACTGAGAAAGCAATGAGAGAAAAGGAACAAAGCAACGAGATGTTTCAGCAAAGAGGATAGATCAAGAAAGTGCCATCCATTGGGATATGGAGTCATGAAAGGGAATTAATTGCAACAAATAGCCAAAGCTTTCAGAGGGAAATTCATCTAATACTAAAGCATGTTTTAGATAGATGGTGGGATGGAACATTAAGGATTGAAAGTGAAAGAAGGAAAGACACCCAATTTCTGTCTATAGATCAGGTCAGAGGTCATTTAACTCTAGACCTGCTTGGACACACTCAAAGGCAGCTCTCAAAGGAGGGAAAAAGGAGCCACTTATAGATCAGACCAGAGGTCATTTAACTCTAGGTCAGCTTTAGCATGCTCCAGAAAACAGAGATAAGTTTAACAGAGAGATCTTAGAAAGGCTAGCTGGTCGCACAAGGATCCTAGTGGATAGGGCTAACCCTAATCTCCAGTGTTCCCAAATCTCCCAGCTCAAACCCAACAAGAAAAACTAAAGACAGATTCCAATTAACTCATACATCAGCTAACAGCACAAGGAACTACTACACTGGTTAAATTAACTGAAACCAATCCTTAGATAACACATTTAGCAGAAAACATCGAAGGCAAGGAGAACAGAGTCATAGGGTACCTAACAAGGGTAAATCCTATGCCATATTTCTGATGCAAGCCAAAAAAAAAAGATACAGTATGAAAAATTAATAAACAGAGTTAGGAAAACATCACCAATAGTAATAGACCAGGATCCTCTGAGATGCTTTTTGATTAATTGATGCAAAAACAGTCACATAGACTGAGCTCAATGCCTAATACAGTCCAGAATTTCTCCTCCCAGCCTACTACATACAACTACTTTTCTACTCCCTCCCAAGACTGTTCTAACATTCAGAGTGAATCTCTCTAATAGCCACGGCAGTAGCCAAACAACAACAACAATATGTTCCTTGGGATTTCATATAGGAGAATGAATAATAGAGGTAGATGAATATTAAATGGATCTCAATAAGACAGAGTGGAGAGAGATTTCATGCCCACTCTGCTTAATGGCAGTCTACATCGCTGTGTGTACTCTGTAAGCTGCTTGGGAAGCCTCTGTCAGGTCAAGACATGACCTCTGATGTCGATTTGGAGTCCTCTTTGGCTGTCTAGAACTCCTGCACTAGCCTTCTGGAACTGGTGAACTGGGCACAAGTCTACGGCCTCTCCATACCTTCATAACTATAGTCCTGACAGTTTTTAAGGATCTTCTGTCAGTGCAATTAACCATTTCCGGGCTCGAGGAGACATGGAGACTCTTGAAGGAGGTGTCCTTTTGGAGAAATGGTGCTCTGCATGACATTAAACGGAGATACAGCTTTGTTTCATGTGCTCTGGTCTTTTATTGTGTCCTTTCTTCTGAATGCGAGGTTAAACATTAATTACATCAATCACAGGCATTAACCCCCCTTGACTTTCTTCTGTTGGTCCTCTGGCAAATGCTGAAATGGGCATCTTTGTGTTATCTGCATAATAAAATAAACATGTTACAACCCCGGGCAGTGGTGGTGGATAAATGTTGTGGGGGTCGGAGGAGTGGTGGCGGAGCATTGGAGAAACAGTAGAATCGATGAAAAGTGGTGGAGAAATGATCGCACAGTGTAAAGCCCAAAGGTTAATGTTTGGGCGAATTAAAAAGGGAGAACACGGAAAAACAATGGAGCGGAGCCTTTGGATGTGGGACCCAGTGGTACGAATCACAATAAGAAATTGGAGTCGCGAGTGAGGCGGAGTGATCAGGAGAGGAAACGCGATCGGGGATTCGGAGCAGGACTCGCGATCGGGGATTCGGAGCAGGACTCGCGATCGATGGATCGGGGGATGGTGCAATCAGGCGATCGGAGGGAAGGACTGCGATCGGGTCAATCGGAGGAAAGGTGCGATCGGGCGATCGGAGGGAAGGACTATGATCAGGTCAATCAGAGGAAAGGTGCGATCGGGTCAATCGGAGGATCACAGCAATCAGAGGATCGGAGCGATCGGGGAATGACTTGTGATGCGATCAATCGCATCGCAACTATTTGCGATGAGCCAATCGGAGGACTTTGCATAAACATTGCGATTGAAAAGACTTGCAATTGCAACTTAAAAGCGGCGGAGTTATATGATATAAAAATTTGTAATAAAGCTTTATTACAATGGATGGCGGGGATGGAAAGGGGAAGTGGTTAAACGTGGGGGCTTTATAATATAAACTTTTTGTTATAAAGTTCTATGGGGTGTGGTCGAGGAAGTGGTTTTATAACGAAGGGGAAGTATATATATATACGAACCTTTGAAATATAAGGTTTTAACAAGCATGGAGGGGAAGTGGTTAACACATAAATCACATTTGTATGTAAAGTGATTTATAACATGAATTTATGATCGGAAAGGGGGAAAGGGGAAATTTGGCCCAACAATGGGTGTGGGTAGAATTTGAAGGGGGTAAGTGGGGAATTTAGAAGGGGAAGGACAGAGGATGAAAACAAAGGCTTAGAGGGAATGAAATAAGAGGGAAAAAGGAGGCCCTTTGGGAATTTCTTCACAATCAGAGAGGCTTTTATAATGGAAATCAACAGATTGGATTTTATCAAAGGACAAAGGCACAAGGAGGCTTCAAGGATGATGTGTTTTCAGGGGAAATGCATTCCTTAAAGGCTCAAAAACATTTTAGCCCCCTATTTGCTTGTCAAAAATTTATGGGGGTCTAATAGTGGCTCCACATGGCGATGGCTTCTTCTTGAAGGAGTCAAGAATTCAGAAAACAAACCTTTGGTGTAGGCCAGATGCGTGCTACTTGGCACATCCCTTTCTTTCTTGGATCAGCTGTCAAAAATCCTAAAGACATCATATCAGCGGTAAAATTTCTCCCAAACAATTACCTACTCAGACTAAAGTCCTAACATTTTCTTCTTGTTGCATTTGGACTTGCAGACCCTTTACATCATCCATTTTTTACAAACAGGAAAATAAACCTATTTTACTTCTACCCTTATTACTCCATGAGACCAAATTAGACTGTTGGCCTCATATTTTATCTACCTAAACTAATATCTGCTGGGATTAGACTGTCCAGCAGATTTCTTCTCTACATTCTAAGATAAAAATTGAACATCAGTCAAGCCAGGGTTAGACTGTCTGGCTTGCTGGACTTTGCAGAAATTAAAAACAACTAACTACATTTCTCACAGACTGAGCTTTATTTCAGACTTCCTACCTACCCTACTCTAACTAGAAATCTCTGATGCTCTAGGTGATACAATAATGCCAATGCAACCAGTCAAGCAATACCAGAAAGGGGAAGAAGAACTGATTGCTCATCAGAGACAATCGTAAGATGCTCTGCATGTGGACCTTCAAAACTGAGGCCACCTGCATTGGTGACCAATTCTGATGTATTTGGCTCTTGCAAAGGATTGATGCTTGAGGAGCTAAGCCAATCAGGGCCTCCATGTATTCTGCCACAGGATCAACAAAAATATGGTATATACTTTTCTTTTTAAGGCCTTCCATGACTGGTAGGCTGCCTGCATCCTGGATAGTTTCAATCATTACATCTGCAATGAGGCCTCTGTAATCACACTCCTCCTCTTCCTGGTTGGGAGTATTTGGCATATGGGCATCATCCAGGAATGCCTCTTCTTCCTCTGGATCCAGACAAAACGGAATGTGGGAAAGGAGGTCTTGCTCATCTTTAATGCAGCCTGAGTTAGAGGGCTTATTATATTCAATAATGCTGTCCTCTAGTAGTGCATGTTGGTTCTGCTGAAACGGACTGAACTCCGTGAAAAAATTAACATATTCTTGAGCGGGGGCTTCTTTGATTACCTTAATCCTTTCGGGATAAGGCTCCGAATATTCATTCCACTCAATATTTTCTTCACCCCTCTCTTCCTTGTCCTCTGCGCTGAAAAGCTGTCGGCTTCCGTCCTCTTGGCAAGTATAACTGATGCTCGGATATAAAACAGAGAGAAGATTCAATGAACCTTCGTCTGCTATCATGCTTTCAATGCTTTCTCCATCAGTATCATAGATGGCCTGTGTTGTCTCATAATTTTCTGGAAGTTGATGGTTGTAAACTTCCTCCCATGAATCTACTGATGATGGCCCTGCAAGCTTAGTTTCCCTTTGGAAAAAATTATCATCAGAAAGATCAAAATCAGAGAAATCATAATTATAAGCATTGTCGCCCATCAAATCTTCGGGACTCTCGGCAAGTCTCTCTTCAAAATAGTCTGCAAGTTCATTTTCTGATTCAAACTCTTGTTCATCATATATGCTTGGCATGCTGCTTTTGTCTTGCAGTGATCTGATTCGTCTTTCTTGAGGACGAGGAGAGGGTCTCTCCCAATCATCATTTTTGGTTTCAACCTCATATTCTTCCACTTCTGTGCTCAGCGGGGTATTGGCAGTCTCTATCAATATTTCCAGCTTGTTCTCTAAAGAGATCTGTGTTATTTGCTCTGCTGAGTCTTTATTTGTTGCTTTTAATCTTTCCTCCCTGCACTTTATGTTGTATTCGACAGTGACTGCTATATTCTGCATTTCCTCCAGGATCGAAGGTTCTCTTTCTCTTATATGGAATTCCACCTTGGGGTCAAAAGAACTCGGATAATCCAGTAGGGCCCATCCTAGAGGTGGTTTTATGTCAGAAAGTATTACATGATATACCTTATTGAACCTGGCTAAAAATTCTTGTACTGTCTCACCTGGCTGCCTTTTCAAATTTTGATACTCTTTTAGGATGAGGAGAGCACTCTTTGGGGCTGCCCACTTATCAAGGAAAACTTGAGAAATTTGATGAAAGCTGCAAATTCTTGCCTCTGGCAGGCCTTTGAACCAACTCTTAACATTTCCTTGTAATGACAAGGCAAAAATTCTGATGCACACATCATATTCTTCTATGTCATACAGTTCAAGTAAATCCTCAAGGTTTTGAACATGTTCTTCAGCAGTGGTCCTTTTATTTTCTCCATCGCAAAGAGGCAGCTGGTTTATAAGTTCTGCGGGAAGGGGTTGGAAGAGAAGAGGTAAGACCAGAGGCTTGTATATTTCTATGACCTTTGTGGGTGTGGGTACTGCAATAGGAGGCTCATGACTGCTTGCAGTTTCTTTAGGAGTGGGGGATACTACATGAGGCTCCTGTTCCACTAGGTCTTTCACAGGAGTACAGGTCTCCTCATGGTATGAAGACTAAGACTTGAGATCTTTCCCACATTCATTGTGGGTCTCATCTTTGTACACTTGATTAGGCTTGAATTAGGACAAAACATACTGGTAGACAAAAAAAATGAATTCTTTAAACCAAATCCAACCGAGGTGTTCTATCCTTCTATGAGGTTTGGCCATATTTTAGGTTCTTTCTCCAGTGGATTATTTGATAGTTATGGAGTGTGGAGTCACCAGGTGGATGTATATGAATGTTGAAGTAGGATTCTGTCAACCATCAGTAATAGAATGCCAATCTAACCAGAGATATTGGGTCTTTGAGTGCCTAAGAATGTTTAAGGTGAAATGCACTCATTCCCTAGCGGAGTTGCCATTATGTTTGGGTTCCCATGTTTTGGCTAGATTGGCAAGACCAAACAATGAGACAACATCAGAGCCGCTTTGGGGCCCTAGGATCTAGCCCTCCTGGACCCGGAGAGGGATCTCTCCAATGAAATAATGGTATATCTTTGAAGCTCAATATGAGGTATTAGGCTAGGTATGAAGCACAAGGGAGGGGTTTTAAAATGATTTGGTTGGTTGGTTGTTGGGCTGGTCATGAGATCATACACCGAGAAAGAAATGAGAGAAAAGGAACAAAGCAATAGGATGTTTCAGCAAAGAGGATAGATCAAGAAAGTGCCATCCATTGGGCTATGGAGTCATGAAAGGGAATTACTTACAAAAACTAGCCAAAGTTTTCAGAGGGAAAGTCATCTAATACTAAAGGATATTTTAGATAGATGGTGGGATGGAACATTAAGGATTGAAAGTGAAAGAAGGAAAGACACCCAATTTCTGTCTATAGATCAGGTCAGAAGTCATTTAACTCCAAACCTGCTTGGACATACTCAAAGGCAGCTCTCAAGGGAGGGACAAAGGAGCCACTTATAGATTGGACCAGAGGTAATTTAACTCCAGGTCATCTTTATCATGCTCCAAAAAATAGAGATAAGTTTAGCAGAGAGATCTTAGAAAGGCCAGTTGGTCGCACAATGATCCTAGTGGACAGGGCTAACCCTAATCCCCAGTGTTCCCAAATCTCCCAGCTCAAACCCAACAAGAACAACTAAAGACAGATTCCAATTAACTCATACATCAGCTAGCAGCACAAGGAACTACTACACTAGTTAAATTAACTGAAACCAATCCTTAGATAACACATTTAGCAGAAAACATCGAAGGCAAGGAGAGAAGATTCATAGGGTACCTAACAAGGGTAAATCCTATGCCATATTTCTGATGCAAGCCAACAGAAAATGATATAGTATGAAAAAGTAATAAACAGAGTTAGGAAAACATCACCAATAGTAATAAATCAGGATCTTGTGAAATGTGCTTTGATTAATTGATGCAAAACGAGTCACATACACTGAGCTCAACGGCTAATACAGTCCAGACTTTCTCCTCCCAGCCTACTACATACAACTACTTTGCTACTACCTCCCAAGATTGTTCTAACTTTCAGAGTGAATCTCTGTAACAGCCACGACAGTAGCGGAACCACAACAACAATATGTTCCTTGGGATTTCATATAGGAGAATGAATAATAGAGGTATATGAATATTAAATGGATCTCATTAAGACAAAGTGGACAGAGATTTCATGCCCACTCTTCTTAATGATAGTCTGCATCGCTGTGTGTACTCTGTAAGCCGCTTGGGAAGCCTCTGTCAGGTCGAGACTTGACCTCTGATGTCTATTTGGAGTCCTCTCTGGCTGTCTAGAACTCTTGTGCTAGCCTTCTGGAACTGGTGAACTGTGCGCAAGTCTGCGGCCTCTCCATACCTTCATAACTATAGTCCTGACAGTCTTTAAGGATCTTCTGTTAGTGCAGTTAACCATTTCCGGGCCTAAGGAGACATGGAGACTTCTGAAGGAGGTGTCCTTTTGGAGAAATGGTGCTCTGCATGACATTAAATACAGATATAGCTTTGTTTCATGTGCTCTGGTCTTCGACTGCGTCCTTTCTTCTGAATGCGGGGTTAAACATTAATTACATCAGTCATAGGCATTAACCCCCTTTGAATTTCTTCTGCTGGTCCGCTGGAAAATGCTGAAATGGCCATCTCTGTGCTATCTGCATAATAAAATAAACCTGTTACAACCCTGGGTAGTGATGGTGGAGAAATGTTTCGGAGGCCAGAGGAGTGGTGGCGGAGCAGTGGAGAAATAGTAGAATCGATGAAAAGTGGCGGAGAAATGATCGCACAGTGTAAAGCTTGAAGGTTAATGTTTGGACGAATTACGAAGGAAGAACACGAAAAAACAATGGAGCGGAGCCTTTGGATTTGGGACCCGGCGGTACAAATCGCAATCGGAAATCGCAGTCGGGAGTGAGGCGGAGTGATCAGGAGAGGAGACGCGATCGAGGATTCGGAGCAGGACTCGTGATCGATGGATCGGGGGATGGTGCGATCGGGAAATCGGAGGGAAGGACTGTGATCGGCTCAATAGGAGGAAAGGTGTGATCAGGCGATCGGAGGGAAGGACTATGATCGGGTCAATCGGAGGAAAGGTGCGATCGGGTCAATCGGAGGATCGAAGCAATCGGAGGATCGGAGCGATCGGGGAATGACTTGCGATGCGATCAATCACATCGCAACTATTTGCGATGAGTGAATCGGAGGACTTCGCATAAACATTGCGATTGAAAAGACTTGCGATTGTGATTTTAAAATGGCGAAGTTATATGATATAAAAATTTGTAATAAAGCTTTATTACAATGCATGGCGGGGATGGAAAGGGGAAGTGGTTAAAGGTGGGGGCTTTATAATATAAAGTTTTTATTACAAATTTCTACGTGGTGTGCTCAGGGAAGTGGTTTTATAAAAAAGGGGAAGTATATATATATATATATATATATATATATATATATATATACGAACCTTTGAAATATAAGGTTTTAACAAGCATGGAGGGGAATTGGTTAACACATAAATCACATTTGTATGTAAAGTGATTTATAACGCGAATTTATGATTGGAAAGGGGGAAAGGGGAAATCTGGCCCAACAAGGGGTGTGGGTAGAATTTGAAGGGGGTAAGTGGGGAATTTAGAAGGGGAAGGACAGAGGATGAAAACAAAGGCTTAGAGGGAATGAAATAAGAGGGAAAAAGGAGGCCCTTTCGGCATTTCTTCACAATCAGAGAGGCTTTTATAATGGAAATCAAAAGAGGGGATTTTATCAAAGGAAAAAGGCACAAGGAGGCTTCAAGGATGATGCGTTTTCAGGGAAAATGCATTCCTTGAAGGCTAAAAAAAATTTTAGCCCCCTATTTTCTTGTTAAAAATTTATGGGGGGCTAACAGTTTGCACCACCAAGATCCAGAGGGAGGACCCAGAGGATCCAGAGGAGGGGGAGCACCTCTTTCATTTGCAAATGTGGGTGAAGGCTTCTCCACTACAATTCATTGTTGATTGTGGAAGCCAAAAGAACCTCATTTTAGCAGAGGTCGTGAAGCAGCACAGCCTACCGACCATAGCACACCCGCAGCCATATACCATCAGGTGGCTTCACCCAGGGAGGGATATCCGCATCTGCCAACAATGTCGCCTTCC
The DNA here is from genome assembly GCA_034641835.2 of Pinus albicaulis. Taxonomy (NCBI): domain Eukaryota; kingdom Viridiplantae; phylum Streptophyta; class Pinopsida; order Pinales; family Pinaceae; genus Pinus; species Pinus albicaulis. The sequence continues at coordinate 1,932,152,828 of CM076575.1, forward strand.
GTACAGCATCAAGTCATTCACAGATGAGGTATTATGTGATATTGCTCCTCTTGATGTAGCTGATGTATTATTGGTCCAGCCATACTTGTGGAGGCGACATGTTGTGTACGAGTCTAGGCCTCGTGCTATTATTGTTACTTTGGGAAATAACTTGTACAAGATACCAGAGGTAGTAGTGCCTCCTATCATCTCTTTGACTACTGCAAAACAACGCAGTAAGATTGTTTCCCAAACAAGGAAATTCATTTTCCTTACAACTCACTCATAGGGAAAGAATAATATTGTGGCCACAACCTCGAAACAGGGCTCCCCTGCACGGCTGCAATATATGGAAAAATTCAAGGAATATGAGGACATTTTCTCCTCACTCACAGAGGTTCCTCTACACTGTTAGGACAATTACTCCATTGATCAGACCCCCAACACACCACCGCCTGATGTTATCATACCTCTTACAGATACACATACAGAATCCACACATGTACTTTCTGAGGCTGATAAACAAACCAAATTTACTAAATGCATCCAGATGTCTTCCCACAGGTCCATGACATCTTCAACAAATCTAATACCCACTTCAACAGAATTTGCTTCATCTCAGGGAGGATCTCAACACAATGGGTACCATTGCCTCCTAAAGAGGCAGTAATGATCCAGGTGGATATTAGTGGCCACCAACCTATTCCATTTGGACCCACACCATCAATTCTTGCATCTTTTCACATTCAACACCACTTACTATTTTTAGCAGTTTTTCGGGTCCTGCACTGCTGGAGCTGTTTTGGGGCCTTAATGAGCCAAGTGGATATTGGTGGCCACCCACCTATTCCATTTGAACCCCCACTAGTTCATATTTTAAGTTGTAGCACAACTTACTATTTTTAGCAGTTTTTCGGGTCTTGAACTTCCGGAGCCATTTTGAGGCCCTAAATGACATTTTTTGGGAAACTCGAGAGAATAATGGGTCCATGGACTGATGTTTCTCACATAGAAAGTCGTAATCCTCAGATAGATCTTTCTAATGAGCTATTTAGCATGTCAAACGGATATCGGATGCCAAAGTTACGTCCCCAAGAAGTTGAAACACCAACTTACCCAAACGGGGGCCCACAGTTTTGGCACTTCATCTCCTAGAGTTAGGTTTTTCGAATTTTTGGTTTTTCAATTGTTTCTCAATAATAAATAGGCCCTCTAGCCTCATTGTAACACAGTTCAGAGGTCTGTAGCTACCACATCTCTTCTCAGAGATTCGCTACCAGCACTCTAGCTATTTTATTTCTGTTATGTCTATAAGCATATTTCTGTTATTTGATATTAATGAAATGACGCATTATTTCCACTGCATCTCCATGTTTATGGTTATTTTTTTATTCTGTTGCATTCCTGCATAAATCCATATCATTCTCCCCTTTAATTTCCAACTTCTTCCTTAGCTGATCTTGAATGTGTGCAGAAGCCACACAACCAAAAACTCTCACGTGGGTGAAAAATTGTTTTATGCCACTCCATGCTTCTTCCAGAACTCTCTTCATTACATATTTGGTTGGGCATCTGTTCAAGATGTATGCTACACAATGTACAGCTTCATCCCAATATTCATTTGGCAAATTCTTTTCCTTCAACATACTTCTTACCATGTCCATGATGGTTCTATTTTCCTTTTAGCAACTCCAATTTGCTGCGGTGTATACCTTGATGTAAATTTCTTGTGTACGCCATTTTCTCTGCAAAAGCAAAGAAATTATTTTGAGATATACTCTCCTCCTCTATCTGTCCTTAAAACTTTAATATGCTGCCCACTTTGTTTCTCTATAAGAGCCTTAAAGTGGCAGAATTTCTCAAACACTTAAATTTTATATTTCAAGATATAAACCCATTTTTTTCTTGTATAATCATCAATAAAAGTCATCATATAGTGGCTTCTTGCTAGTGATGATGTTTTCATTGGTCCACAAAAATATGAATGGACAATTTCTAAGCGTGCCTTTTCCCTTATGCTCTTTCCCGATGGAAAACTTTCTCTGTGTTGTTTGCCCAAGATGCAGTCTTCACATACGCTGTCTAGTTTTTCAATCACTGCAAAACCCTTTATCATTCCTTTCTTATGAAACAAATTCAGACCTCTAAAGTTGAGATGTCCAAATCTCAAGTGTTATAACCAATTTTCATCTTTTGCTTCTCTTTGGAATGTCTCCTGTGTCACTACTGCCATTACAACTCATTTCTTCAAATCTGCTTTCATCTTGAGAGGGAACATTCTATTCCTTTTTATCTTCACTTGTGCAATGAATTTCTTGCTTGGTGGTTTATCCATGATGGTGCATACATCATCTTCAAAGAAAAAATTGTACCCTTTTTGAATGAGATGTCCAATGCTCAAGAGGTTACACTTCATACCAAGCACATACTATACATCTGATATAGATCTTCCTTCTCCTTTCTTTGTCAAAACACTTACTCTGCCTTTTCTCATGACAGAGCCTTACTGTCTGTCACCAATGTTACTTGAGATTTTACATTTTCATCTAACATGGAAAACATGGAAATGTTTTCAGTCATATTGTTGCTACATCCTAAATCTAGAAACCATATATCTTCATTCTTTTCTTTAGCCATATTACATGCTAAAAACAACTTTTCTTGACTGATATTTTCCTTCGTAAAGTTAGCACTAGGTCTATTACCCATGCCACTATTTTTCTTCCTAAATTCATTGGCATAATGGCCATACTTCTAAAAGTAATGAAATTAGACTTGGGATTTATCATGCCTTTGTCCATGTGCTTGATTTTTTCCTCCTTGCTGGATTTTCCCTTGACCTTGGTTCTGATTTTGATTTTTGCCCCTTCCATGAGTAATTGTAAGGTAGTTTCTTCCTCCTCTGTTTTAGCTTATGCCTCTTCCTTTTCCTCCGTAGTTTCCTCTGCCTTGACCTCTTCCTCATCTAAAGGACATTTGGGTCTTGAAGGTATGCTCCAAAGATGATTTTGTTGTTCTACCCAACCTTTGGTCATGTGTCATTAGTGATGCATGTAGCTCATCAACTGTAAACTTTGAGAGATCATTTGTCTCTTCAATGGTTGTGACTATCACATCAAACCTTGAGGGTAAGCTCCTCAATAATTTCTCAACTATTCTTCTCCCTTCTACTGTCTATCCATGAGATTTCATTTGGGTAACCAACCTAATCAGTAGATTAAACAATGAGTCTATTGTATTAGACTCCTTGATGCAAATAACTTCAAAACCCCTTCTCATTAATTGAAGCTTTGCAGTCTTCACCTTCTCCATACCTTGGTAGGCTATCTGGAGGGTATCCCATGCATCCTTGAACCTCTTGGCTACTAAAATTCTTGGAAATACACTTTCATGCACTGCTTGATAGAGATAGAATAGGGCTTTTGAGTCCTTCCTCCTATTTCTCTTTAGCAAATCCTTCTCTGCGTGTGTTAAGGCATTAAAAGAATTCTCGTCTATTGTTTCTTCTATACCATCGTCAACAAGCTCCCATAAGTCTTGAGAGGCAAACAACGCTCTCATTGTGATTGCCCAATAGTCATAGTTCTTCCCATTAAACTGTGGGAGTTGAGTATTTCCTATACTCGTTCTTATGCTGGCTCCTGCCATGGCTAGCTTACTGAACTATGCTCTAAATTTGACTGTGTTTTTAAATAAACATTCTCACTGCTTGAGAGTTAAAATTTGTCTTCAAAAAGACTTCTTTGGACTGCACTTTTTAAAAATAAAACAAAAACTTTGTTTTGTAAATACCGGGTCTTTACTGAGCCTTCACACTGCTGGTCAAAAGCTGCAACAACACCTTCTTCCTTCAGCTTCTTTGACAAACTTCAAAGTTCCTGGACTAGCTCTCATACCATGTTGGAATTTCTGAGTCTTCCAAAACACGGAGAGGAATAAAAAATTCCCTAACTTCAACACAGATATTAATGGAGACAATGCTGGAAAAAGATGCAGAAAAAATTTCTTTAATTAAAACATAAAAAAAAATATTACAAAATGGCTCACAACTGATGTTCTGGCTTTCACAAAAAAATTACAAGTTGCTACGCAACACAGAGTTAAAACTTGCTCTCTGTCACTTTTTAAAATTCCGCCTTTAGTCTTTGTTTCAAAAAAAGCATTACACAGTCACTGCATATAAAATTTATCTCTCTCTGTTCTTTTATACAGAGTCTCACTCTGTTTTCACACACAGTTTATTTTAAAAAATACACAACAATAACATTTTCCTTCGACCCTTTTTCTTTTTATCATAACAAAACCCCTTTTTAAAGAAAAATAAAAAAAATGAACTAAAATTATATACATTATAAACATTAGAAATTTTTATAATATATATATTACAAACCATATATATATTATCCTTAGTCCCTTTTAAAAAAAAACTTGACGTTGAAAACAAAAAACATTAGAAAAACCTTTGTCGCAGATTTGAGAAAAGAGAATTAAACTCTATTGAAAAAAATTATCGCATTCCAAATGCCCCTGTGTTGACTGGACATCAAAACTACGCGATCACTCTCCCATTGTTCAGAGGTGGAGCCCGCCATAACTCAAACAAAAAAAAAATAAATTGCATATAAATTTTGCATTTCAATTTGTTGTTGTGACGTCACCCTCATGGATGCATGATAACTATTAAATCGAACTCATAAAATCTTATTGGGTCCAAATGAAAGCTTGGTGACTTGACCTCATTTCTACGCGATCGCCTCCTCATTGGTTGCTATCGTTGACTTGGCAGTGTGGGTCCTCCATGATGTGGGCTCATTTGAATTAAATCAAAACGGTGGTGAAAACAAAATTATGGTTGGTGAAGATTTAAATGATAGTGGGTGTAGGTTTATGGCGTGTTGGCTTGAGGGTTCCTGACCTAGGTTTAGAGGTTGAGGTTCGCCAACAAACCCCTATACTACTGGCCCTTTCGGCAATGACCTGCTTGCGCAGGCCAAAGTCTCACCTGAAGCGGTATGGGAGGGTGCTGGAATCAGGTTTCTGCACGCTGGGAGAGGGTAGGTAAGTCAAGCAGAGTTGCGTTCACCCTTATAGTTACCAGATCTTATATCACCAAGCCCAAATCTACTGATATCCTTCACATACACGTGCACAATATAAATTATAGTCAGAATAACTAATAGATCATAGACTTATAGAACATTACTGCAGTTATCATATAAAGCATAACATAATAGATCCAGATCGCATCATAAACAAGTAACACAAGTACTTTCGCAGCTTAAATCATTAGCATAAAAGCATAAAATACCACAAATTCACATCAACAGTAAGTCCAATCGATTCAGATATTCCAAGAGCTTCCGCATTCATTAATCCTTCATATTTACTTACAATACCCAAAACCCAACCTGCGCACACAGTAGCAGGGTCCACACACAACAGGACAGAGGATATCCATGCACACAGCCAGCAGGAGTCCTTACCCAACCAACCCTATAGATCTAACAGTTTGCACTTAGCATCAATTCCAATTCATTTCTACCTATCAAGTAAAAAAGGTTCAACTATTTATACTACTTTAGCCTACGCATCCAATGGTCCGAAAACCATCGTTTGCGGACTCTTGGTCTACCCTTGACCCATTTAAAATGAATTAGGGGATTTGACCCACCCCAAAACCCCTATGTTAGACTAAATATAATAAAAAATATACAAAATGGACCAGATTCACAGCTCTGTAGGAGACCCTGTTCCAAAAATCCCCCAACACAATCTTGTGACTCGGCCTGAGTCACTGAGATGGTGGGGTCTCCACATGCACCTACTACAGTTTGATCGCTTCAGCCAATGGGGGTAGCATGGCTTCGCTTTGGGAAATAGCATTTTGCGCGATGTCAACCAATTTCTGTGAAATCGGGCCTTCTGTCGCAGCGGTGACACTTTCAAAGGTTTGTTTTACCTACTTCACTACTATATCAGCATCCCGTCACAACTTAGGGGCTTCAACAACCCAAGGCTTTAGGCGGTCATTGAGGGCCTTCTTCTTCTGTCGAAGCTCTTCTATCTCTTCTTGGAGGTCCTGGCTGGTTCGCAATCATGCCAAGCGCTGAGCAGGAACAAACGTGCATAAGGTGGCTTCCAATGTTTCAAACGTCTCCTCTTTTTGCTGCAGAGCCTGGGTTATTTCTCGCAGGAGCGGATCGCATTGAACCTTGGTCCATAGTTGCATGGTAGTTTCCAGTAGTTAACCACCCTACACGATCTGCCCTGTGATGAAGTTTATAGTTGTGGTGACCAGTGCAGATTGTTGGGCCCGCACCTCTGGAGGTGTTTCAGGCTGCAATTTAGTCTGCCGATTGGAAATCTGCTACTCCATCCATGACTTAACCTCCGCAAACTCCGTTCGCGATGCCTTCAATGCGATGACCAACCTTTCAACCTTTTCCTGGGGCATAGCAGTAGCTGGAATCTTTGTTGGAACTTCTGTGCAGAGCTAGTGAATGAAGTTTTAGAGCTCCGCTTGCTATACGATAGTGCTGGATACTTCGACGCTCTATGTTGCGATGGTCTGCTTGACTATACTTAGTTGTTGGTGCATTTTCTGGTCCCGATGGTGGATCTCCTGAAACACAGCGGTGTTGAGGCCGTACCATGCCTCATGGGATAGTTTCGCTAGATTCAACTACATTCCTGCACTGACTGAGAGTTACATTCCCAGGTCGGGTGGGCTGATCACAACGGCGATGCTAGGTAAGGAGCACAACGGGCTTTCCTCTGTGGTTAGCATTGCCATTCTAGCTGATAATAGACTACGTACCTCAATTATGTTGGTCTGAAAAGCACGGAGGTCTTCCTGGATGGTTTTAATCGTAGTTTTCTGTTGTTCCTCCAAGGCAGCCCATTTTTCCTCTGTAGCCAGAGTGACTGTGTCTGCAATCTGTTTGAGGTCTTCATCAGTTAGGGTGGCGGTCTCATCACGTTCTGCCCACTACGAGCGTTTCTTCTTTCAAAACATTTTGACAGGCTCGCCCATTCATTTCATACCTGGGAGGGGGGTGGTACCTCCGATGTTCAATCCTCCCATGCCCAGGTCTAACTATGAGTTGACCTGGGTCTCGGCCTCGGCGTTCTTCCCTGTGGTTGTATTTGGAAGTGTATCCTTTTCTCTGTTGTGCTCGAGTCCTTCCCTGTACACTTTCTTGGGCCTTCAATATCCTTGATGATGACAGGTGGGGGAACCTGCGTTGTGCTAGTTCCTCTAGTGCCCCTCGTGCCAGTTTTGAAGCCGATCTTCCAGGCGGGAGGCCAGAGCACAATTACTCTGTCAATATTTTCGTCGGCTGCCAGATAACGAATCAGGGTCCAGGTTTTATCTTTGTGGACTCTGATCTAAATGTTGTGCATGGTGACCAAGAATGTTGTAATACCCTTGTATCGGTCGTATACTTTTGGGGACAACCAGGGTCGAGAGTTGATGGTTGTTGCTAAGCTACTCTGAAAGAGGACCTAGAAGGCTTGGTTATCTTCTATGCGTGGGGCATCCTTGGAGTCCCATAGATGGGCATACTAAACTCCTTCACACATTTCTTGAGTGAGCTCAGGGAGGACCGACTCCGCAAGGGCTTCCCAGGTGACCAGTGCTATCAGGAACAATATCCAAGAATACCAAAAGGCCTTTCCCTCCTCTTGAGACTTGCGGACATTGGTAAAAAACTCATCGCATAAATATTGGGCCCAATTGAAGGAGACCCCCTTTGCACATTGGCTTGCTAACTGAATGACATAAGTAGGGGCAGTTGCAACCTAACATTTCCTCATTAGCATGCAAGCTAATACCCAGCTACGTAGTAGGGTCACTGATAGACTTGATGATGAAGCCCCACGTATTTCTTTCCACATGGTATGTCTGATGCACATATTCAACAGTTTCTCCTTTGTATTTTTTTCCCACATGTTTCAGAGGATGTGGTCCTTTCATGGGAAGGCCAATAATTCTTTGAACTAGCACAGTGTGAATGGGAATTCTGTCTCGAATCCACAGGTAGCCATTGTGAATCGGGGCAAGCAATTGTTGGGCCAGCCAATCCGTAAGATTGTAGTTGCCAAAATGGGGCATCTACAGTAGGTTCAGGAACCTAGATCCAGCCAACCCATGTACCCAACGCTGGGGAACAATTGTGACCCCATCATTCACATAGATCGTGTCAAAGTACAATTCGAGGGCCAGTTCAGGGAAGGATTCAAAATTAACCAAGTCGTGATTGTCAAACTTGACCTCATGGAGCCTTCCACAAGAGTCACTAAGGACAGGGACCTCTCCTGGGGTCAGTGGCGTTTGTAGATAGGATATTATGCCGTCAAGGTTCTTTGGTGTGCGCATAAAAGTTCTTCGTGGTCGGAAAAAGGGAGGTAACTAGCTGATCGGTTCGGTGGGCTGGGCTTCCTCTTGCATAGCCTGAGCCCGGGGCGTCGCCCGCAGGGATTTGACATTTCTCGGGGAAGTCCAGGGCTTCCCTCCTACCCATTTCATAGGTTTGGGGGGTTTTCTTGAGCTCTACACTTTTTCCTTTCCCTTCCTTGTGACTAGTGTGGAGAGAACCTCTTCCGCTTCAAATTCAATTTCCACAGCTTATTCAGTTTCTTGGTTCCCCGAAGTCACTGGTTCCGAAGGCTCAACAAGGTTCGTAGCCGTCATCTTGGCACGAAAAAAAAAAACTCTGGGTTGCTACTATCCAAGGGGTTAGGTTGCTTGGACATGAAGGAGACACTATAAACATAGAGCAACTTGCAGCACCAAATCGTCATGGTAAGATATGCCAAGTACAAGTTATAAAAATGATACGGAACCCTTTTCTAGACTGTTCGATCGATTTTATAGCCATAAGGGCCAACCAACAGTTGGGCGAGCCTCATGTGAAACTTACCATCGGTTAAATGGTAAAAATTCTGTGTTAATTTCCAGTCCTTCCCTCCTTCCAACAGTAATTTCTACTTTTTACTAGATTTTACTATTCCAACAGCTAGTTTTCGCACCTCCTGTGTGCTCAGCATACCTGATTGGATTAACCACTCCCGCCTCTTACGCATCCTCCTCCAACACATTATTTTTCCCTGGGTGCTTCAAAACCAAATATTGTGTGACATGTGTCATTCCAGCAGAATTGGGCATCCTTCATAAGCAAGTTTCGCAGAGGTGTTGTGATCAATACATATTTTTGAATGAACTTCATGTAATAACCCGTGTGCCCAAGGACTGACCGTAGTTGCTTCCTTATTGTAGGAGCCATGACAAATTTTCCTACTGTATCCACATCCCCAACCTTAGCCAACGTAGGGTGTGACCCAATGCTACCAGTTCGCAGCTTGACCAGTCTGGTAAATGTGTGCATATCCTTCAATTCTGAGACAGAGACAGCTCATGGATCATCTCGAAACTCTTGTAAGGCTAGGATGTGGTCATCATCCATGTCTAGTATCGGCGCTTCCCATGTCGGTACCTTAGGTGCGACATACGGGGCCAATTCACCCCATACCACCGTATCAATGTCCTGCAGAGCTATATTGAGCCCCTCTATTCGCCCTACTAACTAGAATGTCCCCAGGAATTCATCCTTAAATGTCTCCCAGTGGCAGGTGCGCTGATGTATTTCTGCATCTAAATACCATGCCATGGGAAGTGTTCCCAAGGCATGAATAAAAAAATGAACCCACTCTTCTGTAGTCCTGTCGCACCACTCCTCCATCCAAGTGAACATATATTCACATGGGTCTTTGGGGCTGAGGTATGTTTGGACATGCAGGTGATCGAGCAGTTCAAATCGCAGGATCATCATATCCCAACACTCTTCTCTATCCTGGAATGCCTCTTTATGTGTGTCCCACCACCATGTATGTGTCTTATGCATAGCAAGGTTGAGGGCTCCTAGCCTTTGTCCTCTTGGAACCTCAGCCTCAAATGCTCACAAAAAGTCCCTAATATTACCAGAACTATCAAATTAGGGTAGGTCTCTTACCTCTGAGGAAATGCAGCGGAAGTCCTTTGTGACCCGAAGGCATCGCAGTGCAGAGACATCATGTAACCGACTTTGCTAGTTCTCCATCTCTTTGTCAGAGTTGGAGAAGCAGTCACTATCCTTTTCCCAACACAGTACACCATCCGCCGTAGGGTTGATCTAATCTTCATCCTGTGCAGTTAACTTATAAATGTGATCTACATCATCTTTATCATGCACTGACTCTGTGTACCGTTCTCCTTCCGCAGGATCTAATGGTACTATCACCCTTGTACTATTATTGTCAAATACCTTGCTTCGCTTCTTCAGGTTAATGATGCCTCCCATATCGATGGTCCAATCCAAGCCTAGGAACCTAGGGTAAGGTTCCACATCTTCTACAATCTGAATTACTTCAAAATTAGCCTATTCCTTAACCCCTGCGATATCTACCACGATCTTCGATAGTCTCCCCAAGGGTATGATCTTCTGCTGATTGGCCATACACAGCTGGATAGTCGACCATTCCAGCTCAGGTTCCCCAATTCGTTGCCAACTCTGTTTAGGTAATACATTCACAGTTGATCCTAGGTCTAATATAACCTGATCCATCTTGTAATCACCGATCTGCACAGTCAGTCGTATCTCCCTACTAGTGAATTTTTTATATCTTTATAGTTTGTGCATGTCCTTGATATATGGAGGTAGGCTAGGTCATGTTGCACAACTATATATTAATGCCTGAAGATTTTCCATAGCCTTTGGGTTGTGCAGCAGCTTCATGCAAGCTTGTAAAAAGGGTTTGACCTCCTCATCTTTCCTGAGGTTTCCCAGCGACTGAGAAGTAGATGCATCTACCTCAGCAATGTTATTTCGAGTTGTGTCAAATGTTTCTTGTTCCTTTTTTAGATCCAAACCTTCTTGTTTGATAACTGCTTGTCGGATCAAAGGTTTGGCTGCAGTCTTCTCCCCAGGCCCCCTGGTAGCCATCCCATTGCGTGTTACGACATTCACGCTGGGATCTTTGTCTTGTAGTTTAGCCTTAACCCTCTGCAAATTCTGCGCAGCTGTCGGTTGCTTCTGTTGCAAATTTTCTATCAAGACTGGAGAGTCTTCAATCACATGGTCCAACTGTCTGCAATACCGGCAGAACTGCCTCGTAGGGTTTAGACAATCCCTAGAAAAGTGTCTTACTTCTCCACAGTTATAATATATTAGTTGCCCTCGTCCCCGACTTGCGCTTCCACCTCTTCCGGCTCCCCTGCTCCTGGCTGGGGGGCCACCTGTGCTCAAGAGGGATCTTGGCAAGGATGGATCTACATGTACCCTATAGAGATTCCCTAGATCGATCATCAAATCATATATCTGGTAGTTCTGTTCATCGTGTCCTACGGACCTACAGAACCTGCACCATTGCTGCTTTACTTCTGGGACACACGCAGCAAGGTGAGGGCAGTGGTTTTTGTCATGCAGCCCTGCAATGCGACAATCATTGCACCATAGTGCTGACCCACTTGATGCTGCAACTTCCCTAGGGCACAACGGGCTAGTTCCCCTGACCTGCATATAGTCTACTAACAGGGGGTAGTTATCCTTGGTGTGACCATTCATCCTGCATCGTATGCACCATATTTTAGGGCTAGCCTCTACTCCTCGCTCCATTCGCAGATTCTGGATCTCCATGTGCATCGCCTCCAATTGTTCTTGGATTTGTTGGACGCCCAGCTAGGTATCATCTCTGGGTGCAGCTTCTAACTTCATAGCAACCTCTAAGGCTTTTTCCTGTGATTGGAAAGTTTGGTGACCCATAAGTATGCGCATGTGAGGCAGCAGCATAGCAATGAGCCATTCTGTGTGTTGTTTGTCATCATACTAAAATCCTCCTTCCCTGATCACCTTCCTTAGTCGCTGATCGGCCTCCCACGGAGACTTAGAAGGCCCTTGCTTAAAATCGTTTAGATCAACCAGTATTTGAGAGGAGGACTTGGGCTTATTGAACTATTGTTTCAAGGCATTCTTAATCTCTTCAATGGTTGCATTCGCATGCTGGCCGATGTATCCCATGTACCAGTCCAAATCTCTTCCTTCAAAGGCAAGGGATAGCTTGGCCCTCTTCACCGCATCACTAGCTACGTTATGCGCAATTCATACCGATCATACGACAAACCAGAACTGATCCATGTCTTCATCTCCCATACCCTTAAAGGTAGGCAAATTCATGTGCGCAACCATTTCATCTTTCGGTGGTGGCGGAGGTGTAGGTGAATTCTTACCCCTATGCTAGTTTGAAAGTGGTGTGGCTAGAGGACTCTACGTAGCTTCTTCTCTTACCAGATTGTAGATAGATCTATCCCCTTCTTGATTGGTCTGGTAGTATTTTCCACTTAGTTTCGTACTCCTGTCTAGATCAGAGGTCATTCATTCGATGTGGTTACACAGAATACTCTTTTCTCACAATAATATCTTAATCAGCAATGGTAAGGTCTTCATAAACTTACCTCGGAAACCATTGAAGAATCTTCTCTCTGCTTCAGAGTAGGAGATGAACTGATCAATGGAAAATTCTATCATGAACCCTCCTAGCACACTGTCCACCCAGTGGTCCACCATGCCAGTGATGGTGCTATTAGTATTCTCTAACTATTGGATCAATTCTGGGGTCTGCTATGTGACCTTCTCATCTTTCCAACACTTCTTAAATTTGACCAACCTTGCGAGCCACTCCTGGAGCTCAATCACAATTGTTACAAAGAAGATCTTGTAGATCGCTATGAAAATATACTTATTCTTCCACTCTTCGGTGGTCAACCTCTTACAGCGGTTTTCTTTTACTGCGAATTCTTGAACTTGTTGTTCAAACCATTCATCAATTTCTTCTCTTTCAGGTTTCTAATACGGCCTTGGCATTACCCGATCCCTCTCTCAAGATTCTCTTGGTCCCGACAACGGAACCATTTGTTGGTTCAAGGGGTCCTGACCCAAGTTTGGAGGTTCAGGTTCACCAACAAACCCCTATACTACGGGCCCTTTCGGTAGTGACCTACTTGCGCAGGCCAAAGTCTCACCTGAAGCAGTATGGGAGGGTGTTGGAACTAGGTTTACGCACCTTAGCAGAGGGTAGTTAAGTCAAGCAGAGTTGTGTCCACCCTTATAGTTACCAGATATTATATCGTAAAGGCCAGAGCTACTGATATCCTTCGCATCCACATGCGCAATACCAATTATAATCACAGTAACTAACAAATCATAAAGTTATAGAACATTACCATAGTTATCATATAAAACATAACAAAACAGATCCAGATTGTAACATAAACAAGTAACACAATTACTTTCAAAGCTTAAATCATTAGCATAGAAGCATAAAATACCACAGACTCACATCAGCAATAAGTCCAATAGATTCAGATATTCCAACAACCTTCCGCATTCATTAATCCTTCATATTTACTTACAATACCCAAAAACTAACCTGTGCACATAGAGCAGGACAGAGGATCTCCGCGCACATAACCAGTACGAGTCCTTACCCAACCAACCCTATAGATCTAATAGTTTGCACTTAGCATCAATTCCAATTCATTTCTACCTATCGACTCAAAAAGTTTCAAATATTTATACTACTTTAGCCTACACATCCAATGGTCTGCAAACTATGGTTTGCAGACTCTTGGTCTACCCTTGACCCATTTACAATGCATTAGGGTCTTTGAACCACCCGAGAACCCCTGCGTTAGACTAGATATAATAAAAAATATACAAAATGGACCAGATTCACAGCTTTGTAGGAGACCGTGTTCCAACATGGCACGGGATGGAGCAGGTTTTAAATGCAAATTTTGTGTGGTTCAGAACAACAAAATTTATATTGCAAACACAAAAAAATGGCTATGACCATTAACCCAAAAACATAAACTTCCAGGTTCATTAAAAGCCAGAATTTAATTGCACGGCTGTGTGCACATTTTAAACAAAAATTATGAGTGGCTGCATTCTGTCCTTCTGCTACTGCCGTAGTTGAATTTAAAAATTCAAAAATGGCTTTATTTTGATAAATTAGATGGGAATCTTTTCTTTACCTAGATCATCAACAATTCCACTACACGATCATCATGGCATGACTATGCTAAGAAAGCTTTTGTATGGCACGATGCACGTCAACTCTTATGACTAGTTTCATCCCATACCGAACCTACCGAAGAATTCCAACGAGCAATATTCCCATCCAGAAGGATGTAAGTCTGCTTGTGGTTTAAGTATTTCTTAAGACTATGTAATTTTGGTAGGATAAGAAGATTGAATATTCTACCTAGTAATGACCCTACAACTATGCATTTGTCTTTTACAGTGAGACTTGTAGAATTGAATTTGGATGGTGTTTTAAGAGTTCCATATTGTGAATCATCCCTACTATATCCAACAATAGGGGGCAACATACACTCCTTCAGAGCAGTAACATCTTGTGCAGTGCTGGATGTACTAGCTCTGCCTTATACAGAGGATCCTGCATACTAGCATGTTTATCCTTACTCCACTCCACTTTTGCGTAAGGGTAACCTCTAATGATCTTCATTGAAAGACTTCAATTAGATTGCCATAGAAGCTGGTTTATCGTGATTTATGGAAGTGTATTTTGATGGATATGTGATTTGACTGGGAGAAAAAGCCAAGGAGATGTCGATCACGAAGGCTTTGTGTGGTTGAAAGAAGTGGAAAAGCCAGATAACTTCATCCTTAAAGGAAGAGCATATGGAGGCCGAAGCATTAATGTTATTTGATGGTGTTAATGTCCTTACCAGTTTTCTAGGTCTCATATACTATTAGTGTAGATGCTTGGATATACATACCGGACACTGGTAGAACGATTATGCAGATGCTCCTTTGCATGTTCCTAGAAGGAATTATATTAAGATTGCATGTTCCTAGAATGAATTATAATAACATCCTAAGAAATGTATGAAGTATTGGGGGGCTAGAAAAAGAACTGTCAAAAAAATGAATTATAATAACATCCTAAGAAATGTATGAAGCATTGTGGGGCTAGAAAAAAAACTGTCAAAAAATGAATATGGATATCCAAAGTGTGTTGAACGACTAAGAGTGCCTTTAGCATGTCGCAAACAAAATTAGAGACAAATTTATACCACATTTAAGTAATGACACTCGTAGAAGGGCGAAGAAAAGATTGTATAGATTGCCAATCACAAGGTTAGAATGAAGGAATACATATATATTCCAACCAAAAAAGTTAAGCCTAACAAATGCCTTTATAGGAACATTCTAGAAACATTGTGATAAGGTAAGTTATACCTGGGCTGCTTATCATGCCCTGTCAGAATAATATAACTATCAATTCTCTCATGAAATCTGAAAGGTTTATGAGACCAAAGATTATCTCAAACATAAAGTATATGTAGCGCTGGCAATTTTACGAAGTGTAAGTTGGGAATATGAAGGAGTTAAACTCTTAAAATCTAGAAGTTTTAAAAGATAAACGCTGGAGGAAGCATTTTTGTTAAAGAATATAATGTAACATGTTATATTAATTGCAATGCCTTCTATTAATGTATTATATTATTATTAAATTTTAATTTTTTATAATAATAAAAAAATTAGTAAATAAATGAATGATAATTAAAATAAACAAAATAGAATTTAAATAAAATGGATTAAAATAAAAAATAAAGTGTAACCAAAGTTGTATTATTAAATAAATTCTATGCATGAGAATTGGAGTTTATGTTTTGAGAGTGACCTTTGAACTTTTAGGGAAAGTTATATTATTAAATAAATTTAATGTAAAATGGATGATTGTATATATGAGAATTTGACTTTATGTTATGGAATTTTGGCTATAGATAATAATTAATCAATAGTGATATTAATCCATATTGATGAGATTAAGATGTAGGTGGAAGGACCCTTGCCATATGGTTTAACAATGAAATTTAGTTTAATTCATAGAGCGTTTGTAAAACCGTTCATTGGAGAAGAGTTGGATTGGAGAAGAGTTGCTTCCCAAATCAATTTTTCCATTTAATGCCATTTGTTCTCGATGCTAGTTATGGCAGCTCTTCCCCCTTAATTGCCTTTTAAGTCACTTTGGTTTATTAAACTTTAATTGTGTTTAGTTAACTTTTAACTTAGCATTAACTAATTACTTGATTATTTTGTTATTCAATCTTAAAGTTATTTATATTTCTTTACCATAATAATTTTACTTAACATAGTCTATGTGTTTCTTACGAATAATATGAAGCCATAAATGTCACTCTTAAAATCTATAAACGCTACTTTTTCAACATTATGTATTGACATTTATACATATTATTTATAACAAAAAAAAATCAACATACAATTAAATTAACATTAACTTATTATATAAATTTTATTATTTTATATATTATATAAAAAATTTATTATTATTTGAAATAACTCTAATTTATAAAATTTTGATTTCAGAGATATTTCAAATCTAGTTATATTATTTTTTTGAAGTTAGTCAAGACTATATTTTCATCATATTTAATATATCATAGAGATAGAGAATTGAATAGGTGACTTCACATCAAGGAGTGCTTTAACAAAGAACCCAATCACTTTCTATCAAAAACCAAGTAAACTATATCCTAATTATTTTGAAAAATTACAACTTTTTAAAATTATTTTTATGTATCTTTTTCAAACAAATAATGTCATTTAAATTAATTTATATTTTTTTAGTTTTTAACATACAAATTTTAAAAATCAAATCAGATGAGTTATAACTTTTTTTTTTTTTAAGTTGGGTAAGACTACATCTTCATCATCATGTTCAAATACATCACCCCGATGGGGGCAGGGAATATATAAAAGACCCAGTGAACTAGATAATTTATAACTTATAAATATACCTAAAATATAATTTAACCCCGTGGACCAGATAATTTATAACTTTTATATATATATATATATATATATATATATATATATAAGAAGTTGGGATAGATAATGTTTAAATGAATTTTAAACGTGTTTTTCTAAATAATTTATAATATAAATTTAATTTATAATTATTCTATTTACATATTGTTAATTTTGATTATATATTTTATTAATTTAATTTTAAAGTATTAATATTTAATTTTATATTTTTTTAATTTAATTTTGAATATTAGATCTAAGAATTTTGTGATTTATAATGTAGATGAATGTCTTTTGGATTAATCATATCATTAGGATTTGGTCGAAGTTTGTAATCAAGTAATGTGGTTCATCCTCAGTACAAGGTGGAGAAGTTAATCCATCTTAATGAATAAATAGTGGGGATACATCATTTCCCAGAAATACCTGTACTCCTTATTTAAATAGTAAATTATGAATAATTATTAATTTTCTTCTTTGAGCTAGTTAAAATAGATAGATACTTTTGATCTTCTAGGGTGGGGTTGATGACCTCCTTATAATATCTTGATTTTTTTTAGTTGCCAGATCTTTCTCATACCACATTTTTTCTTTGAACTTATAAGTAACAATTTTTTTAATGTTACTAATGTTTTGCAATGCAAAATTCTCATCGATCTCCCAATGGTTTAACCAGGCCCTGGTGTCTTTATACCAACCTCGTTTAAGCCTTAGGTGGTTTTTTCTAGAAATTAAAGCTAGCTTAGGAAGTCTATGGTCTCGTATTATATTGAGCTTGTGCTTGTACAACAAAAGCCTAGTCATATCTAGGCTCTCGATAGGGGAAAGACAAACTTCTATAAGGAGAATAGAATAGGGTGTATTGCTTTTTATTTTATGGTTATAAGTTATAAAATGATTTTGGATTTTCTCAATCTTTCTCCAGGATTCTCTAGAGATGCTGCAACCCCAAACCTCACATCCATATAAGATAACAGGAGTGACTAAAGCTTCAAAGAGGAACTTCTTTCAATCCCACATTACGAGGTTTGTCGTTTTACAATTATTTTCAAGACCAAAATAAGCTTTCCACCCCCCCCCCCCCCATTAATCCTTTTCTAAATTTTATAGTTCCAGTTGAGCTTGTGATGAATATCAATTCCTAGGTATTTGTAAGAAGACACTTCCTCCAAGTTACTATTGTCATACAAAAAATTAGCGTAAGTGTCCTTCTTGGATTTGATAATCATAACTTTTTTTTTTTAGTGTTAACAGACATACCCATGGTAGAGCAGAAATCCTTAAGAAGTCTAAGTTGGTAGACAAGAAAATTAATTGTTAAGAAATATTATCAATTAATAATATTAAATAATTATTTAATAAATACAATTTTGATAAATAAAATTTTAATTAAATATAATAGTATAATATTGAGTTAAAGAGTGAAGATAATTTTTTTATAAAAAAGGGTTGAATTTTTTTTATATTTATTATTATTTATTGTAATCCAGAGGATAATATATAATAAATATAAAAACATTAAAGATAATAAGAATAAAAAAAAAAAAATAGCATCAAAGATAGGAGAATAAAAAGACCATAAGCATCAAGAGTCTCAACACAGAAAGAAATTACTTAGAGAGAGTCAGATTTCAACACTTACTTAATTTCTAACCATCATCTCTATTGAGATTCTCAGCATGCCTTTCAATTCCATTTTCCTCCCTCAACTTCCTATAGTGTAAGTGATCAACTTTAGCAACGACTTTGGAGTCCTCAATGCATAAATGGTGACACAAATTTTCCGGATGCTATGCAAGAGCTGAGGTGCAGAACCAATTGTGTCTAATGTCTGCAACATGCCCTTGAGTTCTCTCTCTAATGAATCGACCTGTTTCTCCAATATAGGGAGTACCACAGGAACAAGGAATGATGTAAACTCCTTTCATGTCATCAGGGTCCATAGGGTCCTTTAAAGATCCAAGAGAATTTTTAATAGTACAGAGATGTTTAAATGAAGAGGAGACATTATTTCTTCTAAGGACATGGGAAATTTTGTCCATTGCCCTTTGGATAAATGGGAGATGGAAATGGAAATAGGATCCACCCGGGTAGATTTTTCATTCAACCCTTTATAGTCTTTTTGAAGGCTTTCAGGCCTTGAGAACTATATCCATTATTTTCAAAAACATCAAAAAGATGGGATTTCTCCGATTCCGGGTGGTTTTCATCAGAGATTCTTAGACCACGACTAGCAAAAGTGCAAAGAACACCAAATTTCTAAGCAGGAAGAAGGTGGAACCAGCATGAATATACTGTTTCGTGTGAGTTTTCTTACAAAAGTCTTGGTGAAAAATGGAACCACCCTCATTTCTAGAAAGAAGGATATCTAAGAGGGAAAGAAACCATCAACCTCCACTTCGATCATGAATTTGATGGAATCCGACTGCGAATTTCTCGCGACCATGGGGCCATATGACACAAGTATGATTCATAAACCTATTCCACTTCCTAGGGAAAAATTTAGTTGAGGCTAAGGCCTTCTATTCTTAATTTTGAATATTTATATTTATTAAATATAAAAGTCTAGTATTTTTTTTTTTTGTATTAATATTTTAACTATTATGAAATCTTATTCTTGCATTTTTGAAAACATAATCAATCGAAATGTTTTAAGAAATATTTATTTATAATGTGTTTGAAGTAATATATAAAAATAAGAAATTTATGGTTTAACATGTTAAAAAAAAACTTCGTTGGATAATTTATTGATCAAATATTATTATAGTGAAACAATAGATTTATGGATGAATTAGTGGAATATTGTAGTGAAATAAAAATAAAAATTGAGACATTATCATTGTATTTCTATTGTTCAACAATGTGTTTTTCATGCCCAAAAATAATTGGAAAATTTAGCTGAACTTTTTCATTATCATATTTGTAAAATTTTAACTTTTATCTTCAAATAATTAGATTAAGTAGTGGGTAAAGGGGTTTGTCATGATCAAACATTTTTTTGTGTTGGGGTTTGAAATTTCTCATGAAATTCTTTAATTTTGAACTCTCTTAGGTTTAATATATACAGGATGGGAAATCCAAAAAATGTTGGCATTGAAAATATAAAAGCCAAAGGTAATTTGCTTCTTCAATTGTTTATGGAATTCTTTTTGAGATTGGTACGGAAATATGTTTTCAACATAAACAAAAAAAATTGTGGTTATTTAGTTTTGTGGTTATTCATTACTCAATAGCTATATTAATTTCGAAAATACAATTAGTTATCAAAGAGTTTTAAGGGTCTCTAGTTTTGAGCTAGACCTAGATTTTTTCATAACCTCGTGCTTCCATGACTTTTATACTTCCATTATAATTAGAAGCAAAGTGTTAGTTTCTAACTCTTTAACTTTCGTCATTATTGCAAGGCTATAAATTTTGAAGGATTGAAACTCTAAATACTACATTTTCCCTGTTTTATTTAGATTTGTTTATCTTTGCCCAAAATCCTTTTTAAAAGAGAGAAAACAACACAATGCCTCAACAAAAAGGTACTACAATTTCAACCTTTATATGATGGAACTAGAACTCTAAACTACCCTAAGTTGAGAACACACTTTGCCCAAAAATTATAGATGACAAGGAGGAAAAGAACGTGAACTTTTACAGTCATCAAGTAAACCATATTCAAAGAAATGAAGATATCAGTGAGATAACTGTGATAATAAGGAATTAGTCCAATGCTCCTATTCTTCTAATTTTTGAATTTACCTTTAAACAATGTGAATAGTATCATGACAAAACATTAATTAATTTGTAATGTTATTACAAATAAACTAGATATAAGAGGAATTATTTTCTTGAAATTTATATTATGAGATTTAATAATTACAATATTGATAATATAAATTTATTTTCATATAAAAATAGAATTTTCATATGTAAACATGCTTAATTAGAGTTGTTAATTTAATTTAGTTAAAAAAATAATTTTAATTAGATAAAAAATATATAATTTATAATATAATCTAATAAATATAATTTAGGATTTTTCTTTTTTTGAGATTTTCTATCTCAATATATGAAAAACATTAATAGTACCAACTAAAAAAAATAAACCTTCATAGAGCTTTGACAAAGTGGTTTTCTTGTTATAATATACAACATTATTACCAAAAGGAAAGGTCTGATTGTCTTTGATGCATCAAAAATCCTCTCTTTTTCACTCCCCAAGCTCATTGTCAAACGTCCTCGTGGTCTAATAAAATCCACAAAGCTGTTTGACACGTATCGAGGTGAACACTTGGCAGCTCATAGTTCATAATTGTTAAAGGTGGTGGTTATGGCGTCCAATACACAATCAACCGCAATAATGACACATTGGGAACATAGATTATGGTATGCAGCGAGCGAGCGATCCTTAATGAGTTCGCATGCAGGATAGCCTGTACTGTCAGATTGCAGACGGAGAGGCTCTCATAAGGTAAGTTTAGTTCCCTCTTCCTCCCAAGCGGTAATACTTTTCTTTTTGCATGCAATTTCTTGGAGGCAGCAGAGGAGGAAGACAAGAACCACTGTTACTTTCTCGACCAGTTGGGGGTATGTATCCAGCCTTCTCCCTTTACTTATGGATGAAATTGCTCTAGTTTTTAGCTTTAAATTGTATAATGGCATAGATTTCTGGGTTTCTCTGTTTTTAGTGTTTATACACCCATCCAGAGGCAGATAAGCCCTTGCTTCCGTGATCCGTGCACCCTGTTAGTCAATTGTGTCTTTTATATACTGTCTGGCAACCTCTGGGTTGGGGTAGGCATAGTTACTTCTGAACTAATGTCCCCTCGGAAGCTCGCTCAGACTAACCAGGAAGCTGACTTAGGAGGGAACCTTCGTTACCTTCGCGTCAAGCACAGTCATATGAGGACTCAGTTAGGATGTTGGTCGGGTGAAAGTCTAAATGTAAATGTTGTTATTGTTAACTGGGTGCACCTCAATCTTTCTTGTCGCCCATCCGTGAAGTTTCATGCCTTCAAAATCCTGGCCTTCTCGGTGTTGAACAGGGTTTCAAGGACTGTGTCTTTAGACAACCAGACTAGCTCTCATCTCAACTCTTTAGATAACCAGACTAGCTTAGAGATTATACTTGTGTCGCCTACTGATTCCTGCTCGAATTGCAGTCACATCAGCGCGGCTTATGGGAAAAATGTATGGAAGTCTCATGCAAATTGTAAAGCCCTCACTATTATTTGATGTCTGGTTATGTTTAGGAGTCATAAAACAATGGGGAAACGTCGTTCAACTTCCTAGACAATGAAAGGAAAACAGCCAGCCAACATAGAGCTGGAGCCCAAGAAAAAAGGCAGGAAATCCAATAAGGAACTTTTAGAAAATTTAGCTACCAGCTATGTCATCGGAAACCCCTCCAAAGTTCGCCAGGAAATCAAAGGCTGGGAGAGATAAATTCAGATAGACCCTGAATATAATACCATTGAAGCTGAGATTATAGACTTTATTACAGATCCAGGGAACACTAGAGGTCATCTCACCTTATTCCAACAGACAATTCACAGCTACTGGACAGTAAAATGCCTTCTTGCAAAGGCCATACAGAGTTTCCCTCCCGAACAAGTTCATCTTGACTCAGCAAAATTAGAATCTCGTATAATGGAAAAGTTCCAGGATATGCAAGATCAGTTATACCATATCAAGATCACCCAGTACTAGGTAGCGGACCACATGGGCAGGCTTGATGATAGGGTTGGCCGTATGGAAAAGCAGCTGCAATAGCTCCAACAAGTAGACATGCCAGGGTCAAATGTCAAAGACCTTGCCCCTGTTTCTTCTTCTGATGCATAGATTTCCCTTTACTGATGTTTTATGAAATCTACAATTTTGTATGAACTCGTTTTTTATTATTTGCATGTAGATAGGAATTCTCTAGATCAACTAGCCCATGTGGGGTATAGAAAAATGAAACTTTTTCAATTTTGGAATGCTTTTCACGCAGTCAGACGGCCAACAGACCTGGTTTCCTTCGGGCATGTTCAGGCCATAAACAGATTTTATCTTACTGTAACCTGCATGTTAATGATAAAAAGTCAATAGAGAGGCCCTACTATGTTTACAAAAAAAAAGACACGTATGTGGGATATATGATTTTCATCTTTTACCTACAAAACACGGCAACTGATTCATGAACAGTTCGTTCTATTTGTCTCAAACGCCAACCAATTCTCGAAATGCAAGAACAGGCAGAAAATATCAGTAAAACATTGGGATGATAATCGGATTTTAATAATAGCTTATATTACCTGAAGTCATCATGTGCTATGAGACAAATTTGGTGAAGGAAGAATAAATTATCTCGGAATCCATTATTATGATCCAATAACGCAACCCAATACGACTTCAGGATCCATTATACGACTTTAGGATCCATTATTGTAAAGTGTGCATTATTGACCTATAACAAGTTTATGTAGCATTGTCTACTCACTCGGATTGTAGATTTTTTTTCTTTCTAAGAATTCGTTAAAAAAATTTAAAAAGTTAGAATGTTCAAGTATTTGAATTGTTATTTTTAATGGTTGAAATATATTTTTTTAGACCTAATTCTAATGATGTGATTAATCTGAAAGTTCTTTTATCTACATTTATGGTCTTTAAGAATATTTGGGCACCAAATTTTTTTAAGTAAAAGGTGTAATTAAAATTATTAGAACACAAATATGGATTATAATTGTACAAACTTGCGAGAGTTCAAAAATAAAATTTGAAAATTTGAATGATTGATTCTTCAATATTAGTTTTAAAATCAATACATAAAGCAACTAAGTTAAACTAAGTTCTATATACAATAACTATGGATAATTAAAGCGAACTGAAGCTAAGTGTGATTTATGTTCTTACACATGCATCACATGCAAGCACTAGAGTTAACTAACTAAAGCCAAGTGCACACCACATGTAAGAACTCGAGTTAGCTAGCTAAAGATGAGTGCACATCACATGCAATATCTAGAGTTGACCTAAAGCTAATTAAGCCTAACTATGTGCATGTACAACACTCGAGTTAACTAGCTAAATACAAGTGCACATCGCATGCAGTATATAGATTTGACCTAATGCTAATTAATGCTAATTATGTGCATGTACACCAACATCCCCCCTTAAGCATAACCTAGGTGAGTGTGATACAAAATGAATGAGTCTCGACAACAAGGCAATTTTAGGTATCCATAGACAATGCATGAAAAGAGAAAAGAGGGAAAACCCAGTCAGAAGAACCCCCACCCTGTTCAAAATATAATGAAAAAAGTAGAAAAAAGACAACTTCTAGACAATCGTGTCCTTCACCCTGAGAGTATCTTGCAGAAGTCAAAAATTCTGCTCATTGAAAGTCTTGGTGAAGATATCAGCAATTTGCTTGGAACTCATACAATACTGAAGATCGATTATCCCATCATGGATCTGGAGGAATAAGCTTCATTTTTGGAAGTAGAGGTATTAAATCTCATGTTTGGATCAAGGACTAAATTTCCTTATATATGGTTGCATGCGAATATGGATTCCCTACAACTTCGTCATGAATTTGAGGATTAAATTCATGTAGCCTATACACATGCATGGGAATGGTTGTCTCCAGGGATGCATGCATGTGCATGTGTGTCTTTAGAGATGCCTTTGTGGATGCATGCATGCCCATACATGGTGTTATAAATTCCTCCTTAGATGCATGTATGGGCATGCATGGATCTGCCACTAAGAGTGCATGTGGGGCATCATTAAATTGAGACCTCATCACATCTTTATCATCAACATCATCAATAGTACAGGAATCAAAATCCTCTTCTATTTTTTTAAAAGTAGTGTCTTCATCACTAGTGGAGGAAGATATTTCCTCATGTGAAATTTCTTGGTTATTGGACAAGATAAAATTCTCATCTGCAATAGGTTAATTAATAACAGAACACGCAGTCTTCTTGTTCAACACTGTCCTGAGAATATTTCTCCACATTATTGGAGTCTTCGCCACTTTCATGACTACTATCATAAGTCGATCTCTTTGCCTCCAAATGGCATTCTTATAATTCATTTTCATCACCATATAATTATTTCAATGTAGTCGATATTTAATGTGGTGATTCAATATTTCTGATCTCATAAAGAATATCATGAGACATAGATAAACACAATATTCCATAAACCATGTCAGATCTGTTAAGTGAATCTGACTTCTCATCCTCCGACAATGGTTTTGTCTCAATTCCCATGGCTATTTGGTACAAGAATTTTCTCCTAAGATGAAGCAAAATCATTAGCTTCGATTCATAGTAATTGTATGGAGTCAAAATAGTGGAAGTTTGGAATTCCATTATTTCACTTTGTGTTTGTAGCCACATTTGTGGCAATTATTTAATATTATGATCTGCAAATCAAATTGCCCAATAATTTCCAATGATTTGATTTTCAAACCTGCGAAAAAAATTTCACGCAACTTCTCCAATCCCTGGTAGCTCTGATACCATGTAAAATTATTAGAGCAAAAGTATGGATCTAGCTGAAGAATAATTGCACAAACTTTCTAGAGTTTAAAAGGAAAAATTGGAATTGAGA
This sequence comes from Pinus albicaulis, assembly GCA_034641835.2. NCBI lineage: Eukaryota > Viridiplantae > Streptophyta > Pinopsida > Pinales > Pinaceae > Pinus > Pinus albicaulis. The sequence goes on from CM076575.1 coordinate 1,932,178,291, forward strand.
ATGTTTTTGATTCTTCAATATTAGTTTGATAATCAATACATAAAGGAACTAAGTTAAGCTTAGATATACATGCAATAGCTATGCATAATTAAAGCTAACTAAAGCTAAATGTGCTTTATGTGATTTTAATGTACACATGCACCACATGCAAGCACTAGAGTTAACTAACTAAAGCCAAGTGCACACCACATGTAAGCACTCAAGTTAATAATATAAAGACAAGTACACATCACATGCAATAACTAGAGTTGAAATAAAGCTAATTAAGGCTAATTATGTGCATGTACACCTACAATGCAACTATTTTAAAAAAAATCTACCAAATTTTATAATAAGCTTGTCATATTTTCCATTATTTTCGAGGTTAATTTGTAAGTTTTTTTTAAAAGTTACGTACTACGCCTTCCTTGAGAGATCAATTGAGACAATTATCTGATGTGATTTTAGAAGATTCGATGGAGCGTGTGTGGCCCAACTGTAAAAAGAACATGTCGGCTTCTAGGGGTGACACGTAAGATATATTCTTCGATCGAGGCCATACAATTCACCAAGCCCGAAGCTATCATCTACCTGAATGATTTCACTTTCCTCTATCATAACTAGAGTCATCACTAATTTTTACAATCGTTCACCTCTTTCCCTGATTGGGAGGGCTCTCAATCTCTTAAACAAAATTTTTTCCAAGGAAAATGAATTTTGAAACCGATCCCTCTAGTACACTTTTATAAGGAAGTGGTCGGTATGATTTTTATTAACGAGATGAAATGAAGTCATTGTCAATGGGATGAGTGACCTTTCACTATGATCTATACAGATATAAACATTTTTAACCATAACTGCCCCGAACTCCCTTTGAAAACGAAGGATTGGCGCTGAAGTTGTCATGATGAGAAGTTGTGGACAAGTTTTTTGAATCAATTGAGAATAAATAAAACAAGAACACTATAATTTTCATTAAGACTACATATAAATTACATAAATAAAGTGATTATATATGAGAGGTTGATCATGACCCTAGCTTCTAATATAAGTCGTTGATGAAAATGAAATTATATTTATAATAATAACAAAATTTTGGTAGTCAATATAAATGTTCCATCAAGTTTCAGGGACGTGGGGATGAGGGAGCGAGGATACATAGGAGTGGCCTATGTAGAAGCTCCCCACCAAGTTTTGGGAAATGTCGTGATGTCAGGGTATTTAACAGAAAGGGCCCCAACATACTTAAAATACTAAAAACATATAAATATAAAATATATGATATATCAATGAAATTTTATAGTGTAACTATCTTTATCATTACATAATATATAATATATAACACTTAAATCATGAAGGATAAATTGATGAATCACATAACTGAAACAAATTTTAAACGAAAATCATGATATCATATAATCATATAATCATACATCATACATGTAAGTTTGTAACTATATAGTGTAAATACTAACAATGTACAATCAAAATAAATGTTTAAAGTTTCAAATCACATTGAAATTCCAACTATGAATAGTGAATATTGAAATAAAAGTCAAGTATGATACATCAAGAGTCAAATTTTTATAGAGTCAAGTCTAATATATCATATATCAAGTTTCAAAATATGTTGAAATCTACAACTAAAGTCTGAAATAGAAAAGAAAATAATTTAATAACATAAGAATATATCAAATGATAAATGAGAATAATTTCTCAAGGTAATGCCCTGCTAGGCTCTGCATCCAACTGCTACATGAATTAATCAGGATCAACCATGTCACCATCTGAATCAAAATCACGTGCATTCTCAAACATGCTAAGTGGCACATGAACTAACCCCATCTGTGTCTCATCAAGTATCTCCTCCATATATACATGTGCATCATCCTCTCCATCAACATCCCATCATGTTGTTGGTCCCTTCAAATACTCAGGTGTCTTCCTATGCTCAAGACATAGGGAATTGTGCACAACAACTAACTTCTCAGCTCTTCTATAGGTAATCTTGTTCCTACTGATAAAGTGGATGAATTTGTATGTGGACCAATTTCTAACGGTTGTAGAGGAGCTAGCAATCTGAGACAATGAACGCATAGCTACATGTTTGAGCTCTGGAGCACCATCCCCACGCATCTTCCACCAACCAATTTGGTGATCTTCGGCTAGATACATGAGATATTCCAAAGCACCACGTGTGTTGAAGGGGCCACTAAGAGATGGAAACTAAACAAACTATCTTCTAAAACTCCCCCCCTCCTCCTCATTGTACACATTTGCAATTTCATCTAAGAATCAATTCTCTACCTCATGATCATCAATAGGAGGCACTCTCCTAGGCCTTTCAACATAGCAATTTGGGTTTAATGCATATGTTTCCATGTGCAAAAGCGCATTCATGTGATCCCACCTCCATTGAATTATGGGTCAAATATGGGATGTATAGAACTCTAATAAGTGCTCCCTTTGTTGAATGGTTGCTTGCACACGACCCAAATTGCTATTAAAGGCCTCAAATTTCTCGAAGACTAGGAACATATGAACTATTGAAATGAATTACCTCCATATAAGGGCTCAATAATGACCCAAAAATCAACAATATGCCCACCAATCATTGTCCAACACCTAAAGCCTGAACTTCTTCCCCAAGTATGTCTTTGATTCTAACCACCTTCCCCACTTTAGACTCACAACCAAGGATTGTGGTGGTGTTTGTACCTCTAACATCCTTTCCTATAAGATAAAATAGCTAGCATATCTAGTATTGGTGGGCTTGAGGAATTCCTTCCTCGTGTGACCCTTGTACATGGCCAAGGAGGCGTGGCATTTGTAGATAAATATATGCACATCTCTAGCAGTTGTTATGAGGTATGATATCCACTGAATTTTTCCATTGTCCTTCACTACATTATTAAGTGCATGCACACAAAAAGGACTTCGACAAATATGTTGATACTTGCTTTGAATAAATAATATGCCAGTACTGTATACACACCTTGCATTATTAAATACAAATATGACAGGTCTAGCTCTCACAATGTTGAGTACCTAGTGAAATCCCCAATTCCACACATACGAAAGAAAGGAACTCCACCTTCTTTGAGTGCTATTACTAAGAGGATTGAAGAGTGTGGAACCATTAGCATGAAATTACAATAAAGAAATAGCATTACACAATGTGATGGAACCTGGCATTAACATCAAATAATCAGTCAAAAAATCATGGGAAGTCAAAATTGAAGGTTCCAAAAGAAAATTGGGAACCACGAGTGCAGACCCTGCCACCCCTCCCCCCCCAAATCTTCCTCACTAATGTCACGGGGTAGCTCCCCTCTCAATTTGTCGGTATATCCCATTAATCCATTTCCATTGGATTTACTCGTCATAATTATGAAGGGAACTAAGAGTGCAGAAACCCCATCCCCTTTCCAATGTCATAAAGGGGACGACCCCACATCCCATCACTACCATCAATTTATTTCATTGGATCTTGGAGTTTGAAACGTGGTTACATTGATAATGGACTGAGTTATGGTAATCACTCTCGAGTCACTAGATAATTGCAATAGACTGTCAAGGGCACAGTATGAGTGGAGCATCTAGTCACTGCTGAGTATGTAAGAATGAGCCATATAAACATTGGCCTCATAATAGAAGGTTAAATATTGTTTCACCTTTCATTTGGTGATGTTGTGTTCAAGAAATTGCGTGTTTGAGAGTAGATAAGATTGGTTATGTCAGAATGGTAGGTGTGTCTAGTAAGTGGGGTTTTGAAATAGCTAAAATCCAGTGGATAGAGTATTCAGGCCTTTGTGAAAGGGCTTTATCACTTAGAGGGGTTAAGAGGAAATATGTGTGTATTGAACACAATTTCTTATTATTGATAAGCGTTGTTAAGTGATCCTACGGGGTTAGGCAAAGCATTAGGTTGAAGTGTGGATGAGAAATCAAGAGTAGCAAGAAAGGTTGTGTCAGAAGGAAATAGATTGGGCCAAGTAAGTTTGCATTAGGTAGAAGTGAAACATAACAAACCTTCCACATTTTATATTTCTATATTTTTACACTTTCAGTTCGAAATTGGTTGTCAAGAAAATTGATCACGCTTCAAATTTGAATGCTCCAAATTTTGAAAGAAAGTGGAAGGACATAGCTGAGTGATACCTCTATGATCTGCATTGTTGTGTCCCCTTTTTCTTCTCTCACATATTTTTGTGAGCTAGAAATCTTATGATCTTTCATGACAAATTGGTCCTAGTTGAAACTATTTCAAAATCAGTTTCATAATCCATTTGGAAATTAATGAAATTTTTGTTATGTGTTTAAAATTTAAAAAAAAAAACATTGAAATGGTGCCATGCTTCCTTTTCATTTCCAGATTCTTTGGGGATATTTTAATGAGCCCAATCAAGGCCATCTTCCTTAATCTAGGATGTGAATAATTCTTCATGTTAAGCTTTCTTTTTTGGAGTAATTCTTCACATCAATCCTTCCCACTTATTCCATCTTCATTTATTTAAAATATTGACTTTTTGTGACTAAAATCTACTATATCATGCTAATAAAATTGGATTTGTTTTTTAAAGGATGGGAGAACTAGCATAACTTAGTTTTCAAATTAGCAGATGGGAAAAATAGCATAACTTAGTTGTCAAATCAGTAGTGAAGACAACTATAACTCGATGTTATCTAAGAATCTACAGTGACTCAACACCTTTATTCAAGGAAAACCATGTCACCTAGAATTATCCATTATGGTCTGTAAGGGGTAGTCTTTGATGAAAAACTAAATGGATTTAGGTATTGGGCTCTTAAGTTTTTTCTTTACATCTTAGAAAGACTAGCTCTAACAAAAGAAATTTTAAGGCATACTCGAGGCCCAACCTTAAAAAAAAATCAAATCAAAATACCAAAATCTAAAATCAATCAAATCGTAATACCAAAATTTAATAACTATTTTGGAAAATCCAAAATTATGTTTTAAAATTTGTATCCCTATAAGATTTTAAATGTTTCTAGAATTTAGATTTTAAATGTTGCTAGAATTTTTAGAATATTGTTGTCTCTCCTTTCATAGTTTTCTTCTTATAGTTTTTTCGTTTTAAATTTATGACAAATCTTATTACTACTGTCCAAAACATTAGGAGTTTGTAACTGGACATATATCATACCCACAAAAATGACTCATTTGTTTTAACCAATGGGAAAACTCATCATAACTCACTCTACTATATCATACCAAGAAAATTGAGTCTTTTGTTTTAACTCATGGGAAAACTTATCATAATTTGTTTGTCAAAACAGGTGTGAAGATAACCTTAAGTGGATGCTATCTAAGAACCTACTATGACTCAACACTTGTATTCAAAGAAAACCATGGCACTTAGAATTACCCGTTGTGGTTTGTTAGGGATAGACTTTCCATCCTGCTTGATAGCTTTAAGTCTTGAATTATTAACTTTGTTTCTTTACATCTTAGAAAGACTAGCTCTTAAGCAAACAAAAAAAAAATTATAGTATACTCCAAACCCAACCAAACAAATTGATATATCAAAATTATAAATATAATTTTTTTTTTAAATTTCTATTACAAAATAAATAAATCAAATCAAAATACCAAAAACTAATATTAATAAAATCATAATACCAAAATATAATAACTGTTTTGGAAAATCCAACATTAAGTTTAAAAAACTTTATCCCTATAAGATTTTAAATGTTTCTAAAATATTTAGAATACCGCTGTCCTTTTTTTATAGTTTTCTTCTATAGTTTTTTTCTTTTAAATCTATGACAAATCTTACTACTACACTCAAAAAATTCAGGAGCCGATTTCGTGTCCTTTGTAAGGATTTTAAAATATATTTCGTAAGATAATCAAAATCCTTACTATTTTAAGTTTAAAATGTCATCATATGAAATTAAGCAAATGAATTAATAAATTATTTGTTTTGGAAGAGTCTATGCAAATGAATACAAAATTTTCGTCACGGGAGTGTTTTCCGTTATACAAGTTGTATGATGATTCACATGTTGAGTTGATCCTTTACCAAATCACATTTTCTCGCCAATCAGGAACAAGCTTCATTTTAATCTCACCAATCAGGAACATTTTTTTTTTTTTTAAATTGTGTACACAGTAACTATAATATGCAAACCAGCGGCGAATATGAGCCCATAAAAATCTGTATTTTTATTAGACGAAAATAAGATTAATATTTATTAACCGAGCTGGATGCACTTTAACAAATGTAAGCAGACGAATACTTCCATTCCCGAGGTGGAGGAACAATCTCATTTCCTATTCAAGAATTGACTTTGAAAGAAAATGTGAAAAGTATAACAGATTGCACACAAAAGGTATTGAAAATTCCATTCCTCGTATCGAGATGACCATCCAGTAGCCCGCTGTAAATGTAAATACACCAACACAGCCCCTGGTTTTCTTTCCCAAAACCATGAAAAATTTATGTTGCGTGGCCATCACATTTGAATGTTTTGATCAATCTTAGGTCTTAGGAGATAGCCTCCAATCCCGGTGTCCTGCAACTGCACAGCATAAATACAGATTCCATTATAAACTTAACTTTGGATTTTCTGCAGCTGCTGAGATTCATATTAAAAACAACCAAGCAGTCGTCATAGTTAAGGGAAGTTACAGCTCTAGCTGTCGTCCTGTCGCTTAAAAAGATTCAGACCAATGGAAGATTCAGACGTAGCGCAAATGAGCAGTAGTAAGGTAGTGCAGATGGTTTACGAGCTTTGCAGGGAAACCTTTTCTCCCTCAGCAGCTCCACATATACCTCCACCAGAATCCATTCAAAGATTAACGTCTCTTTTGGGTACTCATGCATTTAATACTGTTTTTTTCTTTTCTATATATTTATCATATACAAAAGGTATATGACTTTCTAGGGTTTCAAACCCTTCCCCCTTCATATGTGACAGTTTTATCTCAGAAGGAGATCATCTGAAGCTGAAAGTCTTCCAGGATGAAATGAAAACGGTTCGCTTAGATATTTTACAAGCATTTATGTTTTTTTTCTGTAAAACAACGTTCATAAATTTATTAATTGAATGTAAAATTCAGATCAAAATAAATTGAAATAATTTTAAGTAAGATTGAAATAAGGCAAGAAGCTAATTATTTCATGATGAGAAGAAAATAGTGAAATTTTTATTTTACAAGTTCTATGAATGTAAAGGGACGATCTGAATCCCTGGCAAACAAATTTAGATCAAAATCTGTAGAAAACTAATTTTCAGGTTTGAAAGTAGAAATAAGACAAATGACTTTTCATTTTCTTATATTTCAATTAAGTATTAATGACCTGGTCACTGTAATTATTTTACTTGTCATTAACGTTAAATACTACCTTGAATATTAAGAATAGAATGTTGGAAATATATAGAAGTTAGCCAAGTTTAAGTTCAAGTTTTGTTGTGGGGTTTGTTCTACGAACGGTGATTTTATTGCATTATATTGCAAAGTTGCTCGGTACTGATGATGGTTAAAAAATCATATTTAAAAAGGCATGATCCAGATGCAGCATTCATTGTGTGAAAGTTTAATGTTCTTAACATTGTATAATTTGAAACTATTTTCGTTAAATATTTATGACTCTGAACCTCATCGATGCATATCTCTCTATTATTTTTATTTGGTCCTTTCCAATCGTCAAAATTCGTATTGCAGATACAGTACAACCCATAGACTTGGGCCTTGGCAATACTGGAAATAGAGAAACATTGTAGCTCCTCCTCCTCTTCCAGGACAGCCAAAAGAAGAAGAGAACGCAGTCGTTCGGGACCGGGAGATCGTTGGACTCCGCCAGTCACATATATCCATATTCATGACTGTCAGAACTTTTCGGTCAACAACCAAAACTTCACTTTTAGAGTAGTTATGACAGAATCAAGGACTATATATATATATTTAAAACACGGAATTACTACGCATTTCAACTTTGCAAGGGTTCATGTGGATAAAATTAGTGTTCAATATTTGCTCGAACTTATGGCTTTATTTTAACAAGGGCTATTGTCGGTCTCTTTGTTTAAATGTAATTAAATTAAAATAATAAAGGTATTAACTTCAAGTTAGTATTAAGGTTTATTTAGATTCATTATTGTCACAATGAAAAATCTAATCTTATTCAGCAACAACAATAATAAATTTTTGATTAGTTAAAAGCCATTCAAGTAGGTCAGTAAACTTCCCTCTAAACTTAATAGGAGAGGGAATACATAAATTTTGAAGCATTATTATATCCTATCTACTTTAATTTGATCCACAAATATATAGAATAATTAGTGATATTGTGGTATTTTTATTTTTAACTAATTATGTGATGGTTATTGATTTTAAATTTACTACTTGTAAAAAATGTAATATGTTAAGTAACATGATTAGTGTGGTATAGGTCATGTGTAATTGTCTCATAATTTTGAAAGTTAGATTCTTTTAAATTATATTTTTTTAATCAAAAGCTAATCCAAGTCATAAACAAATTACTAAAAAAAAACTTGTATGCATCTCAATAATTTCTAAATAGAATAGTTATACAATATATATAAATAAACAAATTATGAAAAATAAAACTAATGTAATTTTTTTTTAGTTTAAAATATTTTGTGGTCAAATTGAAGTAATTATTTAGTAATATTTTTACAAAATTATTTTAAATTTAAATATTTAAATTAATTAGTTTTAAAGTAATATAACTTTCCATTATAAAAATTATCTCATTTAAAAACAAGGGCTAAAGAGTAGCTACAATGTGCAGCTTAATGTAAATATACTACATGCGGCTTAATGTAAATATAGAAATGTTGTCATGTGATTTTGAACATGGCTATGATACTTTGTGACAAAGTTCATTTCAAAGTTCATTTGGTTTTTTACCATATTAAAATTATTCTAAAAATGCATACATATATCAGGTATGTATATACGAGTTTATTCAAATACTCTATTTCGACATGGGTAGAGTTTGCAGTTATAGATATAGACCATGCTTAAATAAAGAAAAAACCAGATAATGCAGGTTATAGATATAGACTGTGCTTAAATAAAGAAAAAATGAACTTGGATCAAGTTGTCCATCATATTGCCTTCAAATGGAATAATATTTCCGCTAAAATCGTCTTTGAATATGTCATGAAGGTACAAATCCCTCAGTATAGATTGCACATTGACAAGATTATGCTTCTATAACTGTGTACAACTTGCACCTGGCTCAATCTTAGATCTTCAACAACTACTACTGAAGGAAATTTTTTTGAATTGCTTGATAATGGCCACACGAAGGACATTTTGTATGTTATAATTCAAATTAGTTTCTAAAAGCATGGCAATAGTTTTATAGAACATGTAATATGAAATTTATATCTAAGTTAATAATTACTTATAAAAAGCTAAGAATCTTTGAAAATGAATGAGTTATATATATATATATATATATATAACATGAACATGAACCATTTTTATAAACATGCAATATGGAATTTTATATCATAATACTTAATTACACGAAGGTATAAAAGGACCAATGGTGATTTTTTTTTAATACTTCAATTTTTTTGACTGGTCTTCGAGAAAAAAATTTTGCTGGGCGTCTTCGAGACCTTATGATAAAGGATATAATTTACAAACATCAATAACTAAAACAACTGCAGCCACGACCTAGAGAAAAAATTACAACAATCACACCGAATTATTGAAATAGACACGGCAAATAATTCAAAGACATTATTTGTTATAGCTGCTCCGATCAACACGCAAATTACAACAAACACTGAAATAGTGTTGCAGGGATTACCAATAAATTCATAGAAGAAGCATTTCCATGTTAAAACCTTGAAAGTTTGTATGATGCAGCTCTTTCATGGATGTCACTCGACGGTTTCTAGTTTAGATGCCTCAGAAATTTCCCATCAAGTAACATGCCCAGTGTTATACAATCTACGTTAAATAATCTGGCAAAGAAACAGTTTTTGCTGGGCGTCTTCCAGACCTTGTGATAAAGGATATAATTTACAAACATCAATAACTAAAACAACCGCAGCCACGACCTTGAGAAAAGATTACAAAAATCGCACCAAAGTATTTAAATAGAAATGAAAAATAATTCAAAGACATTATTTGTTATAGCTGCTCCGATCAACACGCAAATTACAACAAACACTGAAATAGTGTTGCATGGATTACCAATAATCATAGAAGAAGTGTTTTCATGTTAAAACCTTGAAAGTTTGTATGCTGCAACTCTTGCTTGGATGTCACTCGATCGTTTCCAGTTTAGATGCCTCAAAAATTTCCCATCAAGTAACATGCCCAGTGTTATACAATCTACGTTAAATAATCTGGCAAAGAAATAGTTTTTGCTGGGCATCTTCCAGACCTTATGATAAAGGATATAATTTACAAACATAAATAACTAAAACAACCACAGCCGCGACCTAGAGAAAAAATTACAACAATCGCACCGAAGTATTTAAATAGACACGACAAATAATTCAAAGACATTATTTGTTATAGCTGCTCTGATCAACACACAAATTACAACAAACACTGAAATAGTGTTGCAGGGATTACCAATAAACTCATAGAAGAAGTGTTTCCATGTTAAAACCTTGAAAGTTTGTATGTGTCATGTCCCTCCATTTCATACACACAAATATATATATATATTTTTTTTTTCTATGTGAAATTGCCTTACCCAATGTTTGACCTGTTTAGAATATCTAATTTAGTTTAGCCACTTATGATTTCAATTAAGCCTTAGATATTTTATTGTATAAGTGAGGATTGCTATTTTAACTAGAAGCCCCCAACATCATACTTGAGCTAATCCACCAAAATGATACCATGGATAAAATACTTGGGTTTAATTAGTAGTTCTATACTACTAAGTATATTATGAAGATCACATGTATGTTATGGATCGCTTGGTTGATTTCTTTCCACGTATGATTGAGATAATAAACCCTCGGTATTGATCTTATATATATCACTATGGTTTCGACTGCACTTCCTAGACGAGGTTACACATATATATCTACTTGTCGTGCGATGTGATAGACGTTGTACTATGGTGACCGGTAACCATTACCTCCTCTCAGGCTTTAAATGGTTACACATGCGAGCTCGATTTCATATATGCACAGGGCTACGGCTTTAGCTATTTCTCGCTATTATTTAATCACTGGTGTAATGGTCATGTATAGATAGATGGGCCTTCGTACAATCCTCTTAATGCTTCCTTTGTACGTCGATGATTTTCGATTTGAAAGAATTTAATTTAGCGTGGTCTTTCCTGCTTCGAAATTTTCCCTTGTTCAGAAGCACGTACGATGGATCGTTTTTAAATCAGATCACTCGTGTTTTCTTCATTCTTGAAGTTTTCGACGTTCTTATTTCGTGATGGTCATATCCGGGGGTGGGCATCGCCCTCCACATGGACGGCTGAAATCCTGAATAACTTAGGGTTTGGCTATATCATAAGTTCGATTTTATTTTTCAACCTACAGCTTTCCATTTTTCCCTGGTGACCATTTCTCTCACAGAGAGCCGAATATCACGGGTTCCCTTCTCCGTTTGGTTATACAAACGGCGTCAATTTTCTCATCGCCAGGAGATTTTTCATTCAGGTAAAATTTATCTTCTATCCTTCCCTCTCTTTTATTTCTTTTCCTTTTATTATCGGTTAAATTATTCTCTGAGATTGAGAAGTGACATAGCTTTACGCGTAAGCGTTCAAAGTGTGGTTTCGCTAAACGTTAATGTCTTCATTTACTTGCGTTCTTGTTTTTGTTGAAGTGTTCAGGGTTCTTGTTTCACGCTGGATTGAGCATTGCTCTTGAGACTCTATAGGGATTTGTATCGCATTCTCTATTTAACAGGTATTATGTGTTTATTTCATTGCATCCCTTATGGCGTCTTGCCCAAGTCGACGCATTTGTAACATTGTTTCCTTCGTCTAATTTTAAACTAGTCTTCTCTAGCGAAGTTATAAGTTGCTCTCACTAGAGATACTGTATTCAGTTTACACTTCAAGTCCAGTATTGTTTGATGCTTGGTTTAGTCTCGTCTATGCGCCTATAACTGATATTGGTTACTATATGTAGAGGCTTCAGGATCTATACCGATTTTCCTCCTGCGTAGCGTTAAGTCCGCTTTGGAGGTAATACTCTGCAACCTATTTAATTCTCAAATGTTTGCATTTATACCCTATAGATATACGGTTAACTAATTTGTCTTGATATCTCACAGACCATTCTAAGCAAGGTCCGATTTCTTCTTATCACTTGTGGGTAAGTAGAATACTAATTCGTTATCGTAATTTCTTGTAGATGTCTTTCATCCTAATAGCTCTCATATCCTAACTTGTGGCTCGCCTTGCTATTGCAGGTACGCTATCGACCTTACACCTAGGTTTTGTGAAGATCTCATGCTTATCCTTGCGATAGGTGGATTATAACTAATTTATTTGCATGCTCATAGGTCGGCAAGGATGTTTCTCTCTCACTCTCATTTTATTTGGTTCCAGTTCTTTTTTCACTAGAATGTTTTACCATCTAGTTATCTATACACAATTTATTTTGTATCTCTATTTTCGGCTGGATGGTCGAGACTGTTACCATTTCTCTGATGGTAGAATTTTTTCTAATGATTAAATTCGATAATTGTTATTACGGCTAGGCAAGCCCATTTTATAGTTGGCATCAGTCGTATATATATATGTATAGATATAATGACTTTTCTCCTTTAACTCGATTTTTCTTTTATCGTTGTCACCTCCCTAATACAATTTTCTTTTACTTGAGGATTTACTTAAATATAGAGAAGAAGGAATAGGCTTACTAGCCTTGTTTTTATTTTCTCCTTTCCTCCTTCGGACAGTAAGTAATTTAAATATGATTTTCTCGTCATGGATTTTGTTAAATGTAAAGTTGTTTCATATCTGAAAATTTTCCGGTTTTACGGCATTATAATTTCATTGATATTCTATACAGTCACTAGAGCTCGCTCTATGGTTTATGTTTTCATTTTCATAACCATTATACTAGTTTCATAAAATTATAATATTTTTATTTTTCATCACTTCAATATATGTATTGTTCTCTTATACTTAGAACCATTCATAATTCTGTTAGATAAAATGTATATTAACTTTCACCGCCACAATTATTTATCTTCTGGTTGCAGGCATTTTGTACAGATTTACATCTTATTCTGGTAAAATTATTCTTCTGGGGCCACTTCTACACACGAATGTTGGTCACTCCTTAGATAGGTGTATATTTCTCATACTACCATTATTGATAGCTTGAATAGCTACAGTTAGCTAGATCTTCTCATTTTTCTAAATTTAGATAAGCAGTAAAATCTATGTGCTTTCAGTCTATCATTTCTGTAGCATGCAGTGTCTAAATAGCTATGTATGGTTGTTCTGGAAGTTTATAGTTCTATAATTCACTTAGAAATTTTAATAATTCCCGTACTACCAACAAAATTCCATTTTACTGGTTGAGGTCTTAAATTGAACAGAACCAGATTAAAGGTACAAAATTATGAATTTATGAGGTACTATAAATCTCCAGATTTAGACCAAAGCTGGTTTAGAAATTCTTGGTGATTTTACTTCATTTTTCTAGTTCCTACAACCATGCAGAACTGGAAGAGTTTGACCAGTCTACTAATCTGTAAATGTATGGAACATTTTCACACACTGCATGCACAAATAATACTTCCAAAGTCCATTCAGTATAAAATTTACACCTACACCTTATAGCAAAACATAAATATAACTAAACTGTGCATACCACTTAATTAGATGACCAATCCACCCAACTGTAGAAGTTGTTTATCTCCAGAATTCACCCCCGAGCTGAGATCCCTCCTAGAATAGATCAAACTCTAATCTGTTTAGGAGCAGCTTATTTAAGTTATTGTTCCCCAAAGCCTGTTTCTAATTCTGCGTCGAGAATATCAGGATGCTTTTCTTCCTGTTTGCCTAGGCTTCCCATTTTAGGGATTCTTTAAAGTTGTTTTATGCTTTTCCTAGCTTTTCCAGCTTTTTTTACCTCTTCCCAACTATTTTCCTCATCATTGGGGAATTTAGATTTTTCCTCAAAAATCTAAATTAGAAATAATTTCTTTCAAGGATTTTTGAAAGATTGTGGGGAAAGTATTCGCCTTATCCATCCTGATGGATTTAGCAAGTGATCCCATAAATCTCATTTTGGTCAATCTGCACAAAATCATTTTATTCATTTTCTCAAATTAAATGTTTAATTACATCCACAAAATACTTGTCCTTTGGGGCCCACTCCCCTTAGGATTAAAGTTCAAATGTCTAGTTTTTGAATTTCAAACACATAAACTGGGGGGTGTTACATATTCCCCCTCTGAAAATAAACACCGTCCTCGGTGTTGTTATTTAACTACTAGAGTTCATTTTTCAAACAAAAATGGATATCTTTCCATCATTTCAGCTTGTCTTTCCCAGGTAGCTTCTTCAGCAGTAAAGTGCTTCCACTGCACCTTTACTCCTGCTACCGTTCTGTTCCTCAATTCGATTTCTTCCCGCTCCAAGATTTGAAGCGGTTCTCGCAGAAACTCCCCTTCTGGTTCCACCTGTACCACATTCCAATCCACTATGTGAGAAGCATCATGTATATATATTTTTAATAATGAAACATGAAACACATCATGAACTCTAACATGAGGTGGTAAGGCCAACTTGTAAGCCACTGATCCAACCCTTTCTAATACTTCAAAAGGACAACAATATCTAGGAGCTAGTTTTGCACAACTTCCCGCATAAAGTGTGCTCTTTTTGGGTTTAATACACAAGTACACATGCTCCCCCACTTTGAATTCTCAATGCACTCTTTTCTTATCAGCATAATTTTTTTGGCGATCTTGTGCTGTCTTGATGTTTCCTCGTATCTGTTTAACAATTCTTTCCATCTCTTGTAAAGCATCTGATCCCAACATTAGTTTATCTTCGGGCTGGCTCCAGCTCAAAGGAGTACGACACTTTCTTCCATACAGTGCCTCAAATGGACTCATCTTGATGGAGGATTGGTAGCTGTTATTATAAGAAAATTCAGCTAAATGCAAGTAGTCTTCCCATTTTGATGGCCTATCCATCACATACATTCTCAGCATATCCTCCAAAATCTGATTAGTTCTCTCTGTCTGCCCATCGGTCAGAGGGTGATAGGCAGTACTAAAATTCAACTTAGTGCCCATACCTCCAAATAGCCCTTTCCAAAAAGCGGTTGTGAACTTAACATCTCGATCTGAAACAATTACCTTTGGGATCCCATGTAATCTTACTATGTCTTTTAGAAACACATCTGCTACTTGGGCTATCCCAAAAGTAGACTTCACTGGTATAAAATGTGCAGCTTTTGTTAAAGTGTCTACTACCACCATCACTGAATCATGTTGGTATTTAGTTTTGGGTAGCCCTGTTATAAAATCTATAGAAACTGTGTCCCATTTCCATTCTACAATCGGCAAAGGGTTTAGAAGACCAGCAGGATGTTGATGTTCAGCTTTAACTAGTTGACACTCCATGCATCTAGCTAGGTATTCTGCCACATCTCTTTTCATTCCTGGCCAAAACAACTTCTTTTTCAAAGTTGTTAACAATTTCTGATATCTAGGATGCCCTGCATATGGTTGTTTGTGATATTCATCTAAAATCTCCCTTTTAATAGTTTCTACATTGGGGATATACAATCTATTTTTGTAGCAGACCAGTCCTTTTTTATTTTGAGTAAAATCAGTTTTCTCCTTCTTTAGTAGTTTCACCAGTAGTGTTTCATAATTTGGATCTTGGTTTGCTGACTTTTCCATGAATTCTTCTACATCTATCTGGGCACTACTTCCCATGCTGTTTATATTCTGACAAGCATTTCTACTCAATGCATCAGCAATTTTATTTTCTTTCCCCTTGATATTTTTTATGTCCATGTCGAACTCACTTAGAAAAGACAACGATCTAGCTTGTCTCGCATTCAAATCAGTTTGGGAAAAGAGATATTTGAGACTAATATGATCAGTCATCAAGGTAAATTTTTTTCGAAGGAGATAGTGTCGCCACATCTTCAAGGCATGAATGACAGAAGCTAACTCTAAATCATAGGCACTATAGTTTTGTTCATGTATCTTCAACTTCCTAGATTCATATGCAATGACTGAATTTTCCTGCAAAAGAACTCCTCCCAACCCCTCTCTACAGGCATCCGTAAATACTACAAATTCTTTATCAGGATCTGCAATATTCAGTATAGGGGCTGTAGTAAGTTTTAGTTTTAATTGGTCAAAATTTTTTTGGCATTTTTCAGTCCACTCAAATTTGACACCCTTACTTTTTAATGAGGTTATGGGATGTGCTATAGCAGAAAATCTCTCCGCAAATCTGCGATAATAGCCTGCAATCCCCATGAATGACCTCACTACTGAAACATCAGTTGGGACAGGCCATTCTTTAATGGCTTTTATCTTTTCAGGGTCAACAGCCAGCCCTTGTTCAGAAATAATATGACCCAAGTATTGGATCTTATCTTTATAAAATTCACACTTGCTGAACTTGGCACATAACTGGGTTTCCTTCAAAGTTTTCAATACTATCCTCAAATGTTCTTTATGTTCCTCCTTACTGTTTGAGTAGACTAAAATATCGTCTATGAACACAAGTACAAATTTATCCAAGTACTTATTTAACACACTGTTCATTAGGCACATAAATGTGGCAGGGGCATTTGTCAAACCAAAAGGTAGGACTACAAATTCATAGTGACCATACCTGGTTCGAAAAGCTATTTTGCTGATGTATTCTTCTTTGATTCTGAGCTCGTGATAACCAGTCCTTAAATCAATCTTTGAAAATACTGAAGCTCCTCTCACTTGTTCAAAAATGTCATCAATTCTAGGTAAAGGGTATCTATTCTTAATGGTCAACTTATTCAATTGATGATAATCAATGCACATCCGAAAGGTTCCATATTTCTTTTTCACGAACAGTACCGGTGCTCCCCAAGGAGACACACTCGGTCTGATATAACCTTTATATAACAGTTCTTGCAATTGCATTTTCAGTTCCATAAGTTCAGAGGGACTCATTCGATAAGGGGCTCGGGAGACAGGTGTTGCTCCCGGTACCAGATCGATTGAGAAGTCAATCTCTCTTTTGGGGGGAAGATGAGGGATTTCATCTCGAAATACTTCCTTAAACTCTCTTACTACTGGTACAGCATCCAGCAATTCTTCTTCAGTTTTCTGTTCTGTTTCTTCCACATGTACTGCATAAACTTGGTATCCTTTTCTAGCTGTTCGTTTTAATTGCAGTGCTAATATTTGTCTTACAGAGATAGGTTTTGGTTTTCCATTGAGAATAAAACGTTTCCCTTCTTCATCTACACGATGCAGGGTCTTGTCCCAACAGTTCATCATAGCCTTCTTATTTTCCAACCAGTCCATTCCTATCAGCAAGTCATATGAACCTAAGGGCAGAATGTTCAAATTTACTTATGTTCGAAAATTATTTAATTTAGTTTCTGTTCAGGGCAACTTATGTGTTACCTTCCTCTTGGTTCCAGTGGCCAGCTGAACCAACCATGACTGCTGAAATTTTTCAGTTTTAAGATTACATTTTTCTACAATTTTTGGACTAATGTAACTCAAAGAAGCACCCGGATCAATCAAAACTGTAACAGATTTGTCAGAAATCTTACCCTCCATTTCAACCATGGTAGCTTGATGTTCTGCTTATCGATTTTCCAAGGATGCACTGATGGTTGGTATATTTCTGGCTATGTAATTTACTGTGGTAGCTTCTCAATCTCTCATAATCATCTGAATGTTTCGATGGAGACAATTCCTCAGAAGATGGCGTTCTCCACAGCCCCAACATTTCAAGGGTTCCCTCATTTTGACTGTACTTTCCTTTTTATTGTCTCCATCTATTTTTTTTGAAGCCACTTGGGATTGAGTAGTTTGACATTCTTTAGGTTTATTAAACTTTTTCCATTGATGGTCCCTGCCAAAGTTCTTCAGATACGCTGGTTTCGATTTCTTTCCCTTGAACTCACCCTTGTTTAGCCAGCCTTTTCCCTGATCAACCTTTCCTTTAAACTGATGATAGCATAATATTGCTTTCCTCACTGCCTCGTCCATAGTTTTTGGGTTATCAAACTCGATCTTCTCTTTATACACAACAGGCAAACACTTCAGAAACCTTTGTACCTTTGCCTTCTCTTCCCTAATATAAGGGACATATCTCAACAGATTTGTAAACTTAGTGATAAACTCATCGATAGTGAGTTGTTCCAGTCTAAGTTCATGAAATTCCTTGGCTTTATCATCATAGTAATGTTCATTTAAATAGCGATTTTTGAACTTAACCTAGAAATCTTCCCAAGTAACTGTTTTTTCATCAATGGCATGAACCATTTTTGTCTCCTCCCACCACAAGGTAGCCGTACCTTTTAGCTGGTAAACAGCTAATCTGGCCTTCAGATTGTTTTCATATTCATAGACTTGGAAGTATTTAATCATGTTCAGCAACTAAGCTTCCGCATCTTCCTCCTTCTCCCCATCATAGGAGGGAGGTTTGATCTTTCGGAATTCCCCCTATAATTCCTTTTTCTGCTTATACTGATGCCTAACAGCATCATCATCCTTAGACTCATCAGTCTTCTTCTTTCCGTAACCTTCGCCTTCTTGTCTGTTCCGTGAAGTTAGCTCTCTGATGAGCTTTTCCTGCTCCTTATTGGCTGATGACAACTTGTCATTCTGGCTTCTCAGCTGGGCCAATTCTCGTTGCAACCTGTGCAACATAGCCATCACCGGAGCGTTGGGATCTGGTGTACTATACTCATCACGCAGATCCACATAAATTTTTCACCTTCTGCCATTCCAACACCACTGTACACTACACAACACAGATCAGTAAAATTTGAAAAAAAAAATCCACAATACTCATTTATACAAGGAACACACAGCAACAGTGAGCACAATGACAATAGCCTAGTTTGATAACTTGGGCTCCGATACCATTTGTCATGTCCCTCCATTTCATACACACACAAAAAAAAAAAAAAAATCTATGTGAAATTGCCTTACCCAATGTTTGACCTGTTTAGAATATTTGATTTAGTTTAGCCACTGATGATTTCAATTAAGCCTTAGATATTTTATTGTATAAGTGAGGATTGCTATTTTAACTACAAGCCCCCAACATCATACTTGGGCTAATCCACCAAAATGATACCATGGATAAAATACTTGGGTTTAATTAGTAGTTCTATACTACTAAGTATATTATGAAGATCACATTTATGTTATGGATCGCTTGGTTGATTTCTTTCCACGTATGATTGAGATAATAAACCCTCGGGTATTGATCTTATATATATCACTATGGCTTCAACTGCACTTCCCAGACGAGGTTACACATATATATCTACTTGTCATGCGATGTGATAAACGTTGTACTATGGTGACCGGTAACCATTACCTCCTCTCAGGCTTTAAATGGTTACACATGCGAGCTCGATTTCGTATATGCACAGGGCTACGGCTTTAGCTATTTGTCACTATTATTTAGTCACTGGTGTAATGGTCATGTATAGATAGATGGGCCTTCGTACAATACTCTTAATGCTTCCTTTGTACATCGATGATTTTCGATTTGAAAGAATTTAATTTAGCGTGGTCTTTCCTGCTCGAAATTTTCCCTTGTTCAGAAGCGCGTACGATGGATCGTTTTTAAATTGGATCACTCGTTTTTTCTCCATTCTTGAAGTTTTCGAGGTTCTTATTTCGCAATGGTCATATCCGAGGGTGGGCATCGCCCTCCATGTCGACGGTTGAAATCCTGAATAACTTAGGGTTTGGCTGTATGATAAGTTTGATTTTATTTTTCAACCTACAGCTTTCCATTTTTCCCTGGTGACCATTTCTCTCACAGAGAGCCGAATATCATGGGTTCCATTCTCCGTTTGGTTATACAAACGGCATCAATTTTCTCATCGCTAGGAGATTTATCATTCAGGTAAAATTTATCTTCTATCCTTCCCTCTCTTTTATTTCTTTTCCTTTTATTATCGGTTAAATTCTTCTCTGAGATTGAGAAGTGACATAGCTTTACGCGTAAGCGTTCAAAGTGTGGTTTCGCTGAACGTTAATGTCTTCATTTACTCGCGTTCTTGTTTTTGTTGAATTGTTCAGGGTTCTTGTTTCATGCTGGATTGAGCATTGCTCTTGAGACTCTATAGGGATTTGTATCGCATTCTCTATTTAACAGGTATTATGCGTTTATTTCATTGGATCCCTTATGGCATCTTACCCAAGTCGACGCATTTGTAACATTATTTCCTTCTTCTAATTTTACACTGGTCTTCTCTAGCGAAGTTATAAGTTGCTCTCACTAGAGATATTGTATTCAGTTTACACTTCAAGTCCAGTATTGTTTGATGCTTGGTTTAGTCCCGTCTATGCGCCTATAACCGATATTGGTTACTATATGCAGAGGCTTCAGGATCTATACCGATTTTCCTCCTGCGCAACGTTAAGTCTGCTTTGGAGGTAATACTCTGCAACCTATTTTATTCTCGAATGTTTGCATTTATACCCTATAGATATAAAGTTAACTAATTTGTCTTGATATCTCACAGACCATTCTAAGCAAGGTCCAATTTCTTCTTATCACTTGTGGGTAAGTAGAATACTAATTCGTTATCATAATTTCTTGTAGACGTCTTTCATCCTAATAGCTCTCATATCCTAACTTGTGGCCCGCCTTGCTATTGCAGGTACGCTATCGACCTTACGCCTAGGTTTTGTGAAGATCTCATGCTTATCCTTGCGATAGGTGGATTATAACTAATTTATTTGCATGCTCACAGGTCGGCAAGGATGTTTGTCTCCGACTCTCATTTTATTTGGTTCCAGTTCTTTTTTCACCATAATGGTTTACCATCTAGTTATCTATACATAATTTGTTTTGTATCTCTATTTTCGGCCGGATGGTCGAGACTGTTACCATTTCTCTGATGGTAGAATTTTTTCTAATGATTAAATTCGAAAATTGTTATTACGGCTAGGCAAGCCCATTTTATAGGTGGCATCAGTCATATATATATATATATGTATAGATATAATGAATTTTCTCCTTTAACTCGATTTTTTTTTTATCGCTGTCACCTCCCTAATACAATTTTCTTTTGCCTGAGGATTTACTTAAATATAGAGAAGAAGGAATAGGCTTACTAGCCTTTTTTTTATTTTCTCGTTTCCTCCTTCGGACAGTAAGTAATTTAAATATGAGTTTCTCGTCATGGATTTTGTTAAATGTAAAGTTGTTTCATATCTGAAAATTTTCCGGTTTTACCGAGTTATAATTTCAGTGATATTCTATACAGTCACTAGAGCTCGCTCTGTGGTTTATGTTTTCATTTTCATAACCATTATACTGGTTTCATAAAATTATAATAGTTTTATTTTTCATCACTTCAATGTATGTATTGTTCTCTTATACTTAGAACCATTCATAATTCTACTAGATAGAATGTATATTAACTTTCATCGCCACAATTATTTATCTTCCGGTTGCAGGCATTTTGAACAGATTTACATCTTATTCTGGTACAATTATTCTTCTGGGGCCACTTCTACACACGAATGTTGGTCACTCCTTAGATAGGTGTGTATTTCTCATACTACCATTATCGATAGCTTGAATAGCTACAGTTATCTAGATCTTCTCATTTTTCTAAATTTAGATAAGCAGTAAAATCTATGTGCTTTCAGTCTATCATTTCTGTAGCATGCAGTGTCTAAATAGCTATGTATGGTTGTTCTGGAAGTTTATAGTTCTATAATTCACTTAGAAATTTTAATAATTCCCGTACTACCAACAAAATTCCATTTTACTGGTTGAGGTCTTAAATTGAACAGAAGCAGATTAAAGTTACAAAATTATGAATTTATGAGGTACTATAAATCTCCAGATTTAGACCAAAGCTGGTTTAGAAATTCTGGGTGATTTTACTTCATTTTTCTAGTTCCTACAACCATGTAGAACTGGAAGAGTTTGACCAGTCTACTAATCTGTAAATGTATGGAACATTTTCACACACAGCATGCACAAATAATACTTCCAAAGTCCATTCAGTATAAAATTTACACGT
This sequence comes from Pinus albicaulis, assembly GCA_034641835.2. Classification (NCBI taxonomy): domain Eukaryota; kingdom Viridiplantae; phylum Streptophyta; class Pinopsida; order Pinales; family Pinaceae; genus Pinus; species Pinus albicaulis. The sequence goes on from CM076575.1 coordinate 1,932,200,479, forward strand.
ACACCTTATAGCATAACATAAATATAACTAAACTGTGCATACCACTTAATTAGATGACCAATCCACCCAACCGTAGAATTCGTTTATCTCCAGAATTCACCCCCGAGCTGAGATCCCTCCTAGAACAGATCAAACTCTAATCTATTTAGGAGCAGCTTATTTAAGCTGTTTTTCCCCAAAGCCTGTTTCTAATTCTGCGTCCAGAATATCAGGATGCTTTTCTTCCTGTTTGCCTAGGCTTCCCATTTTAGGGATTCTTTAAAGCTTTTTTATGCTTTTCCCAGCTTTTCTAGCTTTTTTTACCTCTTCCCAACTATTTTCCTCATCATTGGGGAATTTAGATTTTTCCTCAAAAATCTAAATTAGAAATAATCTCTTTCAAGGATTTTTGAAAGATTGTGGTGAAAGTATTTGCCTTATACATCCTCATGGATTTAGCAAGTGATCCCATAAATCTCATTTTGGTCAATCTGCACAAAATCATTTTATTCATTTTCTCAAATTAAATATTTAATTACATCCACAAAATACTTGTCCTTTGGGGTCCACTCCCCTTAGGATTAAAGTTAAAATGTCTAATTTTTGAATTTCAAACACATAAACTGGGGGGTGTTACAGTATGCTGCAGCTCTTGCTTGGATGTCACTCGAAGGTTTCCAGTTTAGGTGCCTCAGAAATTTCCCATCAAGTAACATGCCCAGTGTTATACAATCTACGTTAAATAATCTGGCAAAGAAATAGTTTTTGCTGGGCGTCATCCATACCTTATGATAAAGGATATAATTTAAAAACATCAATAACTAAAACAACTGCAGCCGCGACCTAGAGAAAAAATTACAACAATTGCACTGAAATATTTAAATAGACATGGCAAATAATTCAAAGAAATTATTTGTTATAGTTGCTCCAATCAACACGCAAATTACAACAAACACTGAAATAGTGTTGTAGGGATTACCAATAAATTCATAGAAGAAGTGTTTCCATGTTAAAACCTTGAAAGTTTGTATGCTGCAGCTCTTGCTTGGATGTCACTCGATGGTTTCCAGTTTAGATGCCTCAGAAATTACCGATCAAGTAACATGCCCAGTATTATACAATCTACGTTAAATAATCTGGCAAAGAAATAGTTTTTGCTGGGCGTCTTCCAGACCTTATGATAAAGGATATAATTTACAAACATCAATAACTAAAACAATCACAACCGCGACCTAGAGAAAAAATTACAACAATCGCACCAAAGTATTTAAATAGACACGACAAATAATTCAAAGACATTATTTTTTATAGCTACTCCGATCAAAACGCAAATTACAACAAAAACTGAAATAATGTTGCAGGGATTATCAATAAATTCATAGAAGAAGTGTTTCCATGTTAAAACCTTGAAATTTTGTATGCTACAGCTCTTGCTTGGATGCCACTCAATGGTTTCCAGTTTAGATGCCTCATAAATTTCCCACAAGCAATATGCCCAGTGTTATACAATCTATGTTAAATAATCTGGAAACTGGATCTCATTCTGAGCATCTTCATACAGTGCAAACTGCTGAGAGCTTTCTTTGTAGAGTGAAAACTGCTGATAGTTTTCGAGGTCATCCTCGAAGTGAAAGTTTTCACCAAGATATTTAAGATCTGAGTTCTCCATCAAGCCCTCATATATTTCCTTCTTAGATGGATAGACTTATTCCTTCAATTCGAAAGAGGTGCTTAGAGGAATGCCCAGCTCGTAGTCTGAAGCATACATGAGATAAGAAAGATCAAAACAGATCCACATTAAGATACGATAGAGATTGGCGATAATTCTAACAATAGATACACATTAAAACCACACAATCTCAACAACAGATCTGCATTAATGTTTCATTGGAATCCATTAATAACTTGCAGGAATCACTTGGTTGTGATAGTGCCAGGGTGGATCGTATTGCTATACCTATTTATTAGTACCACGGACGATCGTATTGCTTTAGTGGGAGATCTGTTTTTTTTCCCCGAATAAAATAAAAAAAAATCATCGCACTCTGCAAAAATGCTGGTCTCACATTGAATTTCCTACAAGTTGAAGGATACATTGCATGGGCCGAGCATCCGTTCTATCTGCCTCACCCTTGATGTAAGTTTCCAGATTCAAAACCGATCAGCTGCAATAAAAAGTGGGAGTATTTTTTGCAGTGAGAGTACATATCATTAATAGATAATGGATGCAAAATCTAGGCATTTTGCAATAAGAAGTGAAATTTTTTGGCCAATTAGATAACAGATAATTCTTGATAAAATAATTGTAATAAAATAAAAAATTAATTTCCAATGTTAAAATTTTGATAAAATTGAAAATATAAAGAAGGTTGACCAAACTAATAGAAGGTCAACTCAATACCTATTGCACAATACCTGCCTAGGTAGGCATAATAAATGATATGGGAATATTTTTTTTTCCTACACCAGCAATAATTCCACTCCACGATCATCGTGGCAAGCAATAATTCCACTCCACGATCATCGTGGCATGACTGTGCTAAGCAAGCTTTTGTATGGCACAATGCATGTCAAGTTTTATGATTGGTTTGATCCCATATCGAACATATCCTAGAATTCCAACCACCAATATTCGCACCCTCTAGGATGTAATCCTGCTTGTGGTTTAAGCATTTCTTAAGACTCATGTAATTTTGGCAAGATAAGAACATTGAATATTCTACCTTGTCATGACCTTGTTACCATGCATTTGTATTTTACAGTGATACTTGCAAAATTGAAGTTGGACTGTGTATTAATAGCTCAATATTGTGAATCATCCCTACTATATCCAACAACAGGGGGCAACATACAATCCTTCACAGCAGTAACATTTTGTTCAATGTTGGATGTGTTGGAAATTAATCTCAACCACAACAGTAAATGAACTGGAAGTAGCCATACCTTTGTGTGTGTGGAGAAGGACAAGTTCTGGGCAAATATTTAATCTGCAAGTTATGTTCAATTCACGCAAGTTGTGTAATGTCCATTAAATGATGTCCACCCATGATTTGTATTAAATTGTGTCTGTCATGAATTAAATGTATTAGATGTATATGTGTTTAGATTTTACATGTAAGATAGAGAGAGAAAGAGTGAAGAGAGTGTTGTGTAATGTGGCTAGAAAGACAAGTGGAGAAAATTGTGTTGCGAATTTTGCTGGGTGTGTGAAAACAATTTTACTGTGTGTTACTCTGCAACCCTGCTGAATGTAAATCCAAGTAAGAAGTCTGGTTTTACTTGTGAAGGAGCCGTAGCCTCCATATGTTAATGTATTTCAGTTGTTTAAGTTTTAATATAAAGTTTGGTTAGTTGCGATATAGTTCTGGAACTTTCACTTGTGTGTTTCACCGTGAGTAAAATTAGTAAATTATATTTGCTCCTCTCTATAGTCACGATTTTAATCTCAGCCACTTTGTGTTGAAAATATGAATCATATGATTTGATTTCCGCAACTGTATGGTATGGATTAAGTGATTTCCACAACTTTGTGTAAACTTTAGTAAATGCATTGTCTTGGTTAAAGTAATTTCCGCAACTCTGTGTGAACTTCGTGTGTTGAGGGAAAAGCATTATTCCCCTTTGTCTCTGAAAAGAATTGTTCCCCTTTGTCTTCAAAATTTTCTTACATGGTATCAGAGCGAGTTTAAAAATCTCAGTAAAAATAGTGTATTTACTGAAGAGATAAAATGAGTTCTGAAATTTTTTGGTGGAACGTATTCTCTAGTAGTGAGAAAGTTTTCATGCAGTAAGAAAAAATTTACATAATGAGAAATTTGTTTACATAGTAAAAATTGCATAAACAAGCACAAGCTTGACTAATCCACAAATACCACAGCTTAATGGAAAAGATTATGATTATTGGGCCATTACAATAAGAGCCCTATTTGCTTCACAAGATATATGGGAGCTGGTGGAACAAGGTTTCCAAGAACCAGCAGATGCAACAGTATTGGTTGCATTGACAGTAGCAGAAAGAGATGTGTTGAGAGATAACAAGAAGAAGGATAGAAAAGCCCTCTTCTATATTTTTCAAGTAGTGCATGAGAGTATATTCCCAAGGATTGCAGTAGAGACAAGGTCTAAGGAGGCCTGGGATATTCTCAAGACAACCTACCAAGGCATGGAGAAGGTGAAGACAACAAAGCTACAAATGTTGAGGAGAGACTTTGAAACTCTCTGTATGAAAGAGTCCGATAACATAGACTCATTATTCACACATTTTATTGGGTTGGTTACCCAAATAAGCTCTCATGGAGAGACACTTGAGGAAAGAAAAATAGTGGAGAACAACTTGAGAAGTCTACCCTCAAGATTTGATGCCATAGTAGTGGCAATAGAAGAGACAAAGGATCTCTCACAATTTTCAGTGGATGAGCTTTGTGCATCCCTGATGTCTCATGAACATAGAATGAGCAAAATAGTGGACTCCTCATTGGAGCATGTATTCAAGACACATATGTCTTTTGGTCGAGGTAAAGGTCGAGGAAGATACAAATACCAAGGAAGAGGAAGAAACCCACATAGAGGTGGAAGAAGTAGCCCTACAAGCACAAGTGGAAGGGGTAGCAATCAGAATCAAAGTGAAGGCTCAAACCAACACCAAGCACAAGGAGAAAGATATGAAAAATCCCAAGTCCAATGTCATTATTGTAAAGAATATGGGCATTATGCCAATGAATGTAGAAAGAAACAAAATGACATGAATAGTAGGCAAAATGCAAATTTTGCAAAAGAAGATAAGAACCAGAGTAATGTGCTTATAAAATGTAATGTAGCGCAAAAAAAACAAAACGATGTATGATTTTTAGACTCAGGTTGTAGTAACCACATGACTGGAAACATAACAATTTTTCCCAATCTTGAGGAGAATGTGAAGTCTAAAGTGACAACAGGGACTGATAGCAAAGTCTCTATCATGGGAAAAGGAAGAGTGTCAATATTGACAAGGAAGGGAGAAAACAAATTTGTGCCAAATGTATATTATGTACTTGTTCTGAAATGTAACCTTCTAAGCATTGGGCAACTCATGAACAAGGGCTACAATGTGTTTTTTAACAATGATGTGTGTACTATCATGGTCATACCTCGAAGTAAAATGGTCATTGCAGAAGTTCACATGACAAATAATAGGATGTTTCCTCTCAAGCTTAGAACAGACTTGAAGGAAGGATGTGTGGTAGCAGCAGTCACACAAGAGGTCTTTCAAGAAGAAGTGAAAGAAGAAAAATGGTTATGTCATTTCAGATTTGGAAATCTCAATTTTGGAGATTTGAACCTCTTGCATAGAAAATGCATGGTAAAGGGATTACCACTCATTAAAAAATCGGACAGCCTATGTGAAGGATGCATCTTGGGAAAACAACACAGAGAAGCATTCCTAGTAGGGAAGAGTACAAGGACAAAGGCACCCTTACAGATTGTCCACTCAGATTTGTGTGGACCAATGAAAATGCCATCTTTAGCTAGCAGCCATTCTGTTTTGACATTCATAGATGAATACATAGGGAATACATGGGTCTATTTTCTAAAATATAAAAGCGAAGTGTTTGAACAGTTCTGTCACTACAAATCTCTTGTTGAGAAGCAGAGTGGGAAGTACATCAAAGTGCTGAGAACTGACGGATGTGGAGAATATATCTCCAAATATTTCCTACATTTCTGTAGGGAGAATGGCATACACAAGAAGTTTACAACGAGGTACACACCACAGAAAAACGATGTTGCTGAAAGGAAGAATAGGACCATCATAGACATTTTTGGAAGTATGTTGAAGACAAAACACTTGCCAAATGAGTATTGGGCTGAAGCTGTCAATTGTGTAGTGTATATTTTGAATATATGCCCAAACAAAACTGTTATGAAAAAAGTTCCAGAAGAAGCATGGAGTGGAACAAAGCAGTCTTTCACTCACATGAAAGTATTTGGATGTGTGGCATATGCACATGTCCCAGATCAACTAAGGAAGAAATTGGACGGAAAGGGGGAGAAGTGTATCTTTGTTGGATACAGTGATGAGTCCAAGACATATAAACTATATCATCCATCCACCAAGAAAATATAATCAACAAATATGTGCAATTCATTGAAGAAGAAGCTTGGGATGGAAGCGTAGAGAAGACAGTGAATGTGAAGACATGTGTGTCTCACGAAGAGCAAGAGGAATGCACAGCAGAGAATAATTCCTCCACGGTGGCTCCTCCTCCACCTACACAAGTAAATCAGAGCATACCACAAGCTAGAAACAAAACAACCTTGAGAAATTAAGGAAGTGTTTTTCCAAGAACACCACAGGGATCAGAAACTCCCTAGAGTTCAAGTGGAACTCCAAGCACACCAAGAAGACAAAAATTCAGAAATATAAGTGAAGTATATCAGCAATATGAAGCTGATAGCAGCGTTGCTGTAAATTCTTTATTTTCATTATTTTTTCATGTAGATGACCCAATCCACTTTGAAGATGCAACTAAGGAAGATAAATGGGTTGCGGCAATGAATGAAGAGATAAGTGCAATAGAAAAGAATGACACACGGGAGTTAGTGGACCTTTGGAAAGGTAAAGAAGTCATTGGAGTGAAGTGGGTCTATAAGACCAAGAGAAATGCTGAAGGAAAGATTGAAAGGCACAAAGAAAGACTTGTTGTGAAAGGTTACAAGAAGCAACATGGAAGAGACTATGCGGAAACATTTGCACCAGTTACGAGGATGGAGAGAGTGGGTACAGTGTTCTCAATTGCAGCACAACAGAAATGGAAAGTCTATCAGATGGACATAAAGTCAGCGTTATTGAATGGAGTGCTGAAAGAGGAGGTGTATGTTGCGCAAACTTCTGGCTATGAAATAGAAGGCCAAAAACACAAGGTGTGTAGGTTGCAGAAATCTCTATATGGGCTGAATTAAGCACTGTGTGCATGGTATAGCAGGATAGATGCATACTTGGTGGAAAGTGGGTTCAAAAAATGTGACGGTGAACCTACACTCTACCTCAAAGAAAATTATGGTAAGATCATTATTGTCGTTTTGTATGTAGATGATTTGATTTTCACAGGCAGTGATGATTTCCTCATCACTAATTTCAAATCATTCATGAAAATTGAGTTTGAAATGACTGAATTGGGGTTGGTAAGATATGTTTTGGGCATAGAAGTAAAGAAAAATGAAAATGGAATTTTTATTTCTCAAGAAACGTATGTAGCATAAATTTTGGAGAGGTTTAATATGCAGAACAACAAGCCATCACCAACTCCAACCACCATGGGGTTGAAGTTGAGCAAGGAAGATTGTAGCAGCAATGTCAATCAGACATTATATAGCAGCATGGTGGGCAGCCTAATGTATTTGACCGCAACTAGGCCTGATATAGTGTATGCAGTGAGTTTGGTGTCGAGGTTCATGGAGACACCCAAGAAGACACATTGACAAGCAGCGAAAATAATTTTAAAGTATGTCAATGGGACAAAGGAGTATAGCATTTTGTACTCTGCGACTAATGATTTTAGGCTAATTGGTTACACTATTAGTGATTGGGGAGGAAGTGTTGATGACAGAAAGAGCACATCAGGATATTTTTTTTCATTTGGGTTCGGGAGCCATTTCATGGGCTTCCAAGAAGTAGCCGATAGTATCATTGTCAACAGCAGAAGCTGAGTATGTTGCCGCAACAGCAGCATCGTGTCAAGTAGTTTGGATGAGAAGGATGTTGTGGGATTTATGTCATGAACAATATGGAGCAACCACTATTTTCTGTGATAAAAGTTCAGCAATTGCACTATCACAGAATTTTTTTTTTCACAAAAGGACAAAGCATATTGATGCCAAATATCATCTCATATGATAATTAGTTAACAATGGTGAAATTGTGTTGCAGCATTGCAGGTCAGAAGAACAATTTGTAGACATCTTCACAAAGCCATTAGCACGTGATTTTTTATTTTATTTTTATCTCAGAGAGTGTCTGGGAATGGTTAATGGAGGTATTTGCGATTAAGGGGAAGTGTTGGAAATTAATCTCAATCACTGCAGTAAATGAACTGGTAGCAGTCATACCTCAGTTAATGTTTTTGCAGGGAAGGAAAATTTGTGAGTAAATTAAAATTACCCATTTCACAACAGATTAAACAAATCAAAGTAAAATATAAGTTAATAGATGGTTATTAAATGATCATGGGAAAATATTTAATTCGCAAGTTATGTTTTGGTCACGCAAGTTTTGTAATGTCTAGTAAATGATGTCCGCCCATGCTTTGTATTAAATTGTGTCTGTCATGAATTAAATGCCTTATATATATATGTGTTTAGATTTTACATGTAAGATAGAGAGAGAAAGAGTGAAGAGAGTGTTGTGTAATGTGGCAGATGTATTTCTGGAAAGACAAGTGGAGAAAATCGTGGAGCGAATTTTGGTGGGTGCGTGAAAACAATTTTACTGTGTGTTACTCTGCAACCCTAGTGAATGTAAATCCAAGTAAGAAGTCTTGTTTTACGTGTGAAGGAGCCTTAGCCTCCATATGTTAATGTATTTCATGTGTTGAAGTTTTAATATAGATTTTGGTTAGTTGCGATATAGTTGTCAAATTTTCACTTGTGTGTTTTACCGCAACACTCTATTTTACTATGTTTCACTGTGAGTAAAATTAGTTGATTATACTTGCTCCTCTCTATAGTTGCGATTTTAATCTCCGCCACTGTGTATTGAAAAGAGGAATCATATGATTTGATTTCTACAACTGTATGGTATGGATTAAGTGATTTCTGCAACTCTGTGTAAACATCAGTAAATGTGTTGTCTTGGTTAAAGTAATTTCCGCAACTCTGTGTGAACTCCATGTGTTGAGGGAAAAGCATTATTCCCCTTTGTCTTCAAAATTTTCTTACAGGATGTACTAGCTCCACCTTATACAGAGGATCCTGCATAGTACCATGTTTATTCTTACTCCACTCGACTTTTGCGTAAGGGTAAAGCTCTAATGATCTTCCTTCAAGGCCTTTAACTAAATTTCTATAGAGGCTAGTTTGTGGTGATTTATGGAAGGGTATTTCTATGGATATTTGATTTGATAGTGAAAAAAAGACAAGGAGAGGTGGATCACGAAGGCTTTGTGTGGTTGAAAGAAGTGGAAAAGCCTGATAGCTTCATCCTTAAAGGAAGAGAATATGAAGGCCCAAGCATTAATGTTATTTTGATGGTGTTAGTGTCCCTACTAGTTTTCTAGGTCTCATTTACTCAGTTGTGCCTATAGAGTGCATAAATCAAGTCAAATGGGATTTTTACGAAATTGCTATGCTTTTGGACTCTGGCATCTGGTCTTCTTGATCATGCAGCTAAATGAAGATCACTCTCAACAGTTAATACACCAATGCTTGCATGTAATGGCCATGGCCAATACTTGGCCATAAAACACTAATGGTTGGACATATCAATTCAGTTTTAATATTTGGAATAATGTTTACAATAATATGGAATTATATGTAGGTTGTTGAAGCTTTGTTTAGATATTTTTTTAACAATATTCTCTTTGTTTAAAATTTGTTGGATACTATTTATGTAACTTGTAATTTGCTTTCAAGACTATTAATTTTTGTGTATGATATGTGTACCATAACCACTCTTCCCATTTCTATATTGGTACAAGAGCATCTAATTAGCTTGACTCCCTAGACTAGAAAATTCTAAAGGTTAAATTGGTCTGTTGTACATAATAAAAATGTGAGTGTTTTTTTTGCTATTATTTTAGTGTTGAATTTAATATTTCTTTTAGTGTCTCTTTGCGGCTTGATTGGAAGGAGTGGCCAGAGCAGAAGCCACCACTTGTTAAAATAGTTGATTAACTCCCGCATGCAGATTTAGACAATCAGTTAAGTAAGCATTGAGAAAATTGATAGATGAATTTGGTAAGTGAGTCAGAGAGTAAATTAAGTGAGCATTGAGCAAGTTGATTTATGTCATAAATGAGTTTGGTAAGTTCTTGCATATCGAGCGAGTCAGGTTAAATACCCTTAACCGGGTCCATTGTATTAAGAAAGAAGGAGAGAGATATTGAATATTAATAGAAGAGTCGTAGCTTGTTTGTGTTATTGTGTGAAATATTTTTCTAATTTTTGCCTTTACTCTTCTGCCTTTCGAAAAAATTGGTATCAGAGTAAGGTTACAAAGAACGAGGGAAAGATGGATCAGCAGTCATCCGTGGGTGAGAAGAGATTTTTTTTTTCTCACTTGTTTAAGCTATAACGCATTTGGAAGCTATTCTCATAGCAATATTTGCAGGCTTGTTGAAAATTTAGAGTGTTAGTATTAAGGCACTTAAACATTGAGAGGAAAGAGTTTAACACACTTCAACATAGTATGACATGCATTAGCATGCAGGCCTAACACAACTCTAACACAACAAGATGCTCGTTAGTAAATAAAAAGTCAACTACTCTTGTTATAGGTCAATTTGGGCACCATTCCCAATAACCTGGTTAACTGTCCATCATCTCCAGTGTCGATGATTGAAGGGTCTATCATTCCCTATCATCCTAGTTGTTGTATGCCCTAAGACAGGAAACATTCATGAATCAAACAAGATGTTCATCAAAGAAAGTATTTTCCATGGTTTGAAGCTTATTAATAAACATGTGGGAGCTCACCAACGTAGGCTCTACAGGTCCTAAGTGTGTTGCATATGTAGGTAGCCCCATTCAAGGCTGCTTTGCAAAGTACTTCCCAACATGCAAAGGTGCATTGGTCAGATTGGGAGCGAAATTCTCATTGTTCTGGAATCTCCACTTGGCCAGTGTCTTCTAGAAGGGTTCATACGTGTCAAGATTCAGATCCAAGTGTCCATTTGACATCTACATGAATGGAAAACATGTCTTGCCTATTTTTGGAATGAAATTGATTGCAAAACAACCTACAGTTCATATATAAATTGAACACAAAGCTAAGTGTTCAAAGAGGAAGAATTTGAGTAGAGAAATGCTGGAGAATTTTCAATAGAGAGTTTGATTTGTGGAGCTACTAGTGGAGAGACTTATGCTGTGATGAGACAAAGCAACTCTGCTAGAAGGTCACGATGAGTCAGTCACTAGGTTGTAACCTCTCCTTCTATCATCAATAAAGAGTACTTCTTGTTTTTCCCTACATGCATCCATGTTTACATTGATTTTCCATGTTGTAGAATCTTAGTTGATGAATGTAGTTTGTGCTTAACTGATTTGGCTAATTAACTTGAATAGATATCTAGATTATTGTATCTTCTGTTGTTTCAGTGCTCTTTCTTGTAGGAAGCATTCATCTATTTGAAACTGCTTGAAGTTGAGGCTGTAGTGGAAGAGACAAAAAGGATTCATTTGGAAGTGACTAAAACAAGTAAGCATCCAATCCTCTTTGTATATCTGTTGTGAGTTAGGAAAAATGGTAGTGCAGTCTTTCACCTATTGTTCTAGACTAGACACCAGTCTAGGGAAGCATAGTTTATCCATAGATTACAATTCTGGCCCAACAAATTGGTGACTCCACTGGGGAGAATTTCTCTTGATTATTGGTGTTTTAGTCTCTGATCTACTTTCTAAATCCACCCAGTAGCTATTTCACATAAATATTAGACTTTTTCAGTCATTAATTTGCAGAGTTAGTGAGCCAAAAGGTAGCTTTTTCTTTGTTTACTATGCTCAACGCACCCTTGGTCAGGGCACAGTGCTTTGCAGAGCACTGTCTCCCTTGTCAGCATGCGTTGCAGAGCACTGTCTCCCTTTGGAGACTGCATTGGCTCCTGAAAGGAACAAATTCCCTTGAATCTAACTTTGTATTTTGCTTCAGTTTTGCTTGTTCATTTGTTCTGAAAAGTTTAATGCTCTATTTCACCAGTAACTCTATATATTTCATCTCCTTTGACTAAAAATTTGTTCAATGTTGTTTTAAAAAAAAAATTCATTATCATTGACAAGTTGATTTCAAAGTATTTTTATGGCCGCATTAAGAATTGTTTGCTTGCAAAATAGGAAATTGTCGTAAAGTCTTCATTTCCTTGATAAGAGAAATTGTTGTTGAAGTCCTCATTTTTCCTTCAAAAGAGAAATTGTTGTTTGTATTATTCTTTTCGCGAAAGTAAAAAGCATTTCGATTATTGATCTAGTGCACCTAGTTTTCTTTCTGCATTCATAACATTAAGGAAATTGAAAAGAAAAACTTGCATTTGCATGTAGGATTGTGTGTTTTTTACAAAAGGAACATTATGAAATCTGCATTTAGTTTGAGATTCATTGATTTGTTTTTTTCATTGTTTTGTTTTCTCTCAAATTATTTGTTCTCATCCCTTAGTAGCTAGGTCTTTCATTGAAAAAGCTGAAAGTGAAAGTTTGTTTGTCATTCTTAGCTTGCATTTTAGGAATTTTATATACATCATCGTGGTGAACCTGAAAAGAAAACTGTTAAGAAAGATCAACATAAAATAAATCTTAATTTACTTAACAATGCTTTGGAACATTAACAATAACATTTAGAGGTCTAGGATAGAGACGTGTTCTAGCGTTGTAAAACATAGAAGCTGTCGTTAACTTGTTTGCAATACATTCCGAGTGTGATACCTCACTCCACGTACTAAAGTATATCGTAGCTCATCCACGTACTTTCGGGTATATCGGACGGTGTTATAGTACGATAAGTATAAAGGAGTGCTCTCACTGTGCAGTTTCACATCAGACAGTGCTAATACGAACTTGGGCCTCCACATACCTTCGGGTATATTTGGGAGGAAAAATTTTAGGTGCTATCCATCCATAGTGAACCAAGTCGGCCGTATTGAAATTGTGATACACCAAACATAGCATTCGGGGAGATTACCTGCCTGTACTTTTTGGTCTGCCAAGAGGTATTCTACAGTTCACAGTTTCCTGGTAAACCTTTTTGCCTAGCATTACCCTCTTTTTGTTTATTTTTTTTTGGATAAAATAAATCAGTAATCATGGAAGAAGACAATCCTACCCCCCATCATTTGTGTATATTAGCTTTAAAACTACCTTTACCATCGGAAGTTATTTCCGGTAGGCGAAGGCAATCGTGGTCTGTCGAATCAAGTACAACTCGTACCTCTAGCGAAACATCATCTTTTAATCCAGCGTTAGCTAAAATTGTTTCCACACATCCCGGTTCGTTTACTGTTATCGAAACGGAGCCTTCGCAGTTACCTGTGGTCACGATCCATTCAATCGCTGAGACCATACCTCCTGGACCCGACGTTGTTCAATCGCATATTGATCCAGATCCTGTCTCTTCTTTGCCAGAACATCTGAATCCTGAATTTGAATAGCTAGAAGTTGTTCCTACCTTTTCATCCCACAAAGTTCTGTAACCACTGAAACTGCTATTTCACATAGTCAACCGTCTGAAATATATTTTGGGCCTGACCGTGAAGTTCTTCCTCCTAGTTTAATCACAATTGAAGAAATCCCTCAACCTGATACACCTTTAAGTCAAACCCACTTTGGGGGAGACCTTTACCTATACCAGTCATTTCCTCAATCGTTTCCATCTGCTTTTGTTGATCCTATTGCCATTCAGTCTCCCATTGATTTTCAAGGGTATACACTTGGTCAAACTACTATGTCTGAACCAACATCTTTGGTTGGGTTTGTTGTTCCAATTACGTCAGCTCCTACCCTCGCTACTTCGTCGATGTTCACAACATCACCAAAGTCATATTTGCACGGTGGCCCTTCAGTCCCAACAAGTTACAAATCACTATCTGGCACTTTCTCTAGTGCACCTTCACGTTCATGGTCTTTGCCAATGTCATCATCTTGTATTTTAACTGGTAGTCCTATAGTTAGTACTGAAGGACTTGATTCATTAAATCCATCATCAGGGCAATATCAAGCAGGTCATTATGGGTCAATTCCTTTATCAATTGGACTCCCAACATTTGGTGAACAATATTTTACGTCTAAGTATCCTTCTTATGATGGGGGGCAACCTTTGGTTACCCAATATGACAGTACTCAGTCACATTTTGGTCAGAATAATGTTGATTTAAATTTTTTTCAATGGAATCCCACTCTGCCTATCCAACCACAAACGGTTGTCCAATCATATCAACCAATTCAACCTGTTACACCCACTTCAATACCACTTGTTAATACATCTATACCCCTGTTACAACATCAAAATCTTGTTCATCAACCTTATTAGGAGAGTTCTTCAACTCAATATCATCAAATGTTGGGTCCACAAACTCAAAATCCTTTGGTTAATTTACAACAACTTGTATCAGGAATCATTTATTCACAAGCCGTTCCATCATTTTATGGGATGTCACAAATGCAATATAGTTATACATATCAACAAAATCCAACTTATACCAATTTGGTTTATAATCTTGGTGGACAGACCCCTTGGCAGCCACAGGTGCAAATCCCGCAAACTTCATTTCAATAAGTAACATATCTAGGTTTTGGTCAAAAACACTCTCAAGCATTTCCCATGCAAATCAACCCCTATTTGGGTTACCAGCGACAAATCCCATATGCCGGTGCTCAAAGACTTGTTGCCCAGGCGATTCCATCTTATCCTAGCTATGCTCAACCTGAACTTAATAGACTATTTCCTTTTGTTGCAACCTTGGAATTACCAGATTTAAACTGGTTAACTAAAGATCCTATCAATTATGCTCCTTGGTGGCTGGAGATACCACATAAATTAATCTCCAACATTCCTAAATTCAATGGAAACCTTGGAGAAGACCCATCAACTCATGTTATTACATATCATTTATGGTGTTCATCAAATTCCCTAAATGATGATTCTGTTCGATTACGTCTTTTTTAGAGAATGCTCACAGGTTTGGTAGCTAAATGGTACATTGAATTACCTAAAGCTTCATTCGACAATTTCACTGCTTTGGCTATTGTATTTTTGAACCACTTCCAGTTACCAATCAGATATGAAACTGGAACAAAACTCTTGACCAACTTCAAACAGAGAAATTCTACTCACATTTTAGATCATATTCATGAGTGGTGTCGTCGTCGCCGAATGGTTAAGATATTTGTTCCCAATCAGCACCTTATTGAATGGTTCATCAAATCCTTGTTACCATCTATAACAGAGGATGTGGCTAAAGGAGGCGTCATCAAAGAAGAGAAATTTATCACTCATGCCCAATATTTAGACTTGATTTATACTCAGTCTGGCATGCTCTATGAGAAAATACCAAATGCACCACGAGCTAATTTCAATGTTCCTCCTCAAATAAAGGACTCTCATGTCAGAGACGACTTGATAGGCACTGTAAATACACACAAAACTACTGCATCTGATCCTACTCCTACTTCTAAAATCAACGCCGTCTCATTTGACAAAGGAAAAAGTGATAAGGAACTAGGAAGTAAGAAAATGGGTAAATCAAAGAAAAAGAAAAATTCTAACTTGTAGGAACGATCATCTGATCAACCGTCAGGACCACAGAAACCTCGTTATCCATGCATAACCTGTAATGAGGAACACTTTTTTATGGATTGTCCTCACCGTGCTGAAGTCTCAAAAGTCATCAACACTTCAAATGCATCAGCTTTGTTGATAGACCCATTTCCAAATACAGACGCAAATTTGGTTGCTACAGATCCAGCTCCTAGTTCCCAAGTGTTAATGTTATCTAGGACAAAACCTTCATAATATATTTTGGTGTCGACGGGGAATAAATACTATGGTAGTCCAGCTACTGATCAACCTACTACCTTGACAATGAATCCATCTAATGTATCGGTACCACCTCTTGTTATTCCTGAATTGACGATTAAGCCACCGAAGGGAGTAATTCATAAATCGACATATAATCCTCGAGCAAGAGCTACAAAAAATTATAATATACTTGAATATTTGGCTCAATCCACTTCAGCTATGTCTGCTCTTGAGGTATTACAAAATTGTCCCTCCCAAAAACAGGCTTTATTGTCGGCCATTGGTGGAATTGATCCGACTGATTCTAATCTTGTCGTCTTTAATCATATGAGTTATGTGCCGCAACTACCAGTATAATCGGCATTCTCTATCCAAGTAAATTTTCTTAATCACCTTATTCATCATACTATTATTGATGAGGGAGAATCTACGTGCATTATTTCTCTAAACTGTTGTAAGTCACTTGGCTCACCGCGATTATCACAATCATCAATGACGTTGAAGGCTTTTGATGGAAGAACATATAAACCTTGTGGTATTATTAATAACTTGCAAGTTGAATTAGGCGGAAAATAGTAAGTATTGATGTTGAGGTTGTTGACGGACCCCTTGACTATAATATTTTACTTGGAAGACCATGGGTATATGCGATGACTGAAATTGTTTCTACATATTTTAGAATGGTTGCCTTTCCTCATAAAGGTACTATTATAGCCATTAATCAATTATCCTTTTCTGCCTCCGCTTCGCAGGTAACTGGAAGCGTTCTGTATATTCACTTACCCCAACTAGAAATCCATAACACTGGTGTAGGACTCTTAAAGGATTCCACTCTTATAGGAACCTTTACATTACCGCCCCCTATGATGTCAGCAAAAATTTCAAGCATAGAGACCTGCTACATGATCTCTTCCACTCTATCTGGCTTAAGGAAGAGTACGAGTGATTCTGATATTTCTACGTTGGATGATGTTTTACCGCTCAGCCCTATTGAGCTACAATAGCAATCAATCTATTCGGCTTGGGAGGCAAATCCGAAATGAGCGTCGCCGAGTGTTTGGGTTGATCGTTCATTAGATTTTGGTACTCTATCTGATCCATTTTCCTCAAAATTTTTGACAGATGAAAATATTTTGGAAGCTATGATGGTAGAAGGAGAACCATGGGAAGATTATCATCATCGTTCCCATCTTCCAGATTATGAAGAAAATAATCTTAGTGAACTATATCACCCATCCATTCAAAATTTATTTTCGAATTCTTTTCCAATTAATGCAATTGAATCTGAGTGAAATTTATCAAATATTGAAGAAACGATTTCTATCAATATTTTGACTAAACCTGGTGTTGTAGAAAATATTCATGTCGGTGTATCTTGTTCTCCATCAGAACTTGATTCATATCGCTCTCTTTTTCATGAATTTCATGACGTATTCGCTTGGTCTTACGAGGAAATGCTAGGCATAGATACTAGTATAGTTGAACACACTATTAATATGTATCCTGATGTCAAACCGGTGCGTCAACGACTTCGTCCTGTTCATTTGAAGAAAGCCATTGCCATCAAAATGAAAGTTGAAATTTTTTTACGTGTTGGTTTCATTTACCCTGTTCCGCTAACTGAGTGGGTTTCCAATATCGTTATTGTTATGAAAAAACAAGGAACCATTAGAGTGTGTCGATTATCGGGATGTTAATTAGGCTTGTCCAAAAGACAACTATCCTACACCCTTTATCGACTAGATTATTGACGATTGTGCTGGATGTGAAATATTTTCTTTCATGGATAGATTTTCTAGCTACAAGCAAATCAATATCCACTCAGATGACCAACATAAGACAACATTCATCTATCCCTGGGGCACATTCACATATCAGAAACTCCTGTTTGGTTTAATGAACGCTAGGGCAACTTTTCAGAGAGCAATGGATTATGCTTTCAATGACATCAAGCACATTTTTCAACCATATCTAGATTATTTACCAGCGCTTTCATGAAAATGGACTGATCATCCGATGCATTTGAGAGCCATTTTCTTACGATGCCAACACTACAAGATACACCTCAATCCGCACAAATGTGTGTTTTGTGTTGGTTCTAGTCGATTGCTCAGATTCGTAGTCTCAAAAGAATGAATTCAAATAGACCCACTAAAGGTACATGCCATTCTTGATTTTCTTGCACCCTAAAACTTACTTTAGATACAGAGACTTCAAGGAAAGGCTAAATTCCTGAGAAGGTTCATTCCAAACTACGCCAAAATGGCTAAAGGATTTACTCGATTATTGAAAAATGGGTTTCCCTTCCATTGGGACCAAGTTGCGCAAGATTCTTTTGATGCTGTCAAGGACCATCTTGTCTGAGCGTCACTAATGTATCCTCCAAATTATTCAAATGATTATTTCCTATATATCGTCGTGGTTGAAATGACCATTGCTATGGTTTTGGTCCAAGTAGAAGAAGGAATTGAACATCCGATCTATTATTTGAGTCGTAATCTCAATGATACGGAAGTTAAGTACTCGTACATAGAAAAGCTTGCCTTGGCAGCTGTTCAAGCTATCCAAAGATTTTGCCATTATATCCTGCTCCGAAAAACAAAAATAGTTTCAGATTGCAACCCCATGACTTACATCTTATCACATCAATTGTTGGGGGGAAAATATTCAAAATGGATTGTCATTTTGCAGGAATTTGATTTGGAATTCCTTAAATCCAAGTCAAATAAATCTTTAGTTTTGGGTGAGCTCCTCTGTGACCTTCCCTGTGATAGTACTGCAACTATGTCGGAACCATATATTCCAGACGAGTCTCTATTTCTGATCGTATCATCTGATCCTTGGTATGGGGATTTCATCATTTATCTCCAAACCCAAACTTTTTGACCTAATACCTCTCGCTCTGGTCAATGAAATATTCGATACCAAGCCAAAGATTATCTGATCGTCGGCGATACACTTTATCGTCGTGGTGTCGATACCATTTTAAGGAGGTGCCTCACTCACGAGGAGGCCAAGAAAGTATTAAATGATCTTCGTGCTGGGGCTTGTGGTGGACATTTATCTGGTTATGCTACCACGCAGAAGATACTCCGCGCCAGTTACTTTTGGCCAACTATTTTTTGAGATTGTATCCTTGTAGTTAGAAGTTGTCATGCATGTCATATTTATGACTGTAGAATCCGCAAACCACCAGCACCAATGCATCCTGTTGTCTCTGCTGGACCATTTACAAAATGGAGTATCGATTTCATGACATGTAACCCTCCTTCGTCCGGGGGGCATGGTTATATTATTGTCGCAGTCGACTATTTTACCAAATGGGCCGAAGAGATGCCTACATTCAACAACACAGGACAAACAATTGCATTTTTTTTCTTCAACCATGTTATTGCACAGTTTTGGGTCCCACGGGCTATAGTTACGAATCATGGGAAGAATTTTTTCAACCATATGATGTCTGAAATGACAGCCAAGTTAGGATTGTTGCATGATAATTGTACTCCTTATCATCCACAATCGAATGGACAAGTTGAGGCTATTAACAAAATTCTTAATTTAATGCTTCAGCAAATGATATGAGTCCATAAAAGGAACTGGCACTTGATCATGTACTCCGCCTTGTGGGTGTATCAAACCTCGGTGAGAAACGCTACCGGATTTACTCCTTTTCAATTGCTGTATGGTCTGGAAGTTACCCTACCAATCCAATACAAAATATCATCCTTAAAACTCACGATAGACTTGTTACCTAAAACCTCTGAAGAAAAAGTGTGTCTCCTTAACCTCATCCATCTAGATTAAACATTTCATGAAGCCCAATTGGCCAACGAAGTGCATAAGAGACGTATAAAGGCACAATACAACAAAAATGTCAAGCCTCGCATATACTCAGAGGGTGACTTGGTCCTTCTTTATGACCAAGAAGTTAATAAAATAGGTACAGGGAAATTCGAGACGTTATGGCACGACCCCTACATAGTCAAAAGAGTTCTTGCTAAGGGTGCCTACGAGTTAGTTGATTACTATGGGATTCCATTGGCATAGCCTAGAAATGGGTTGTATCTTAAACATTACTATGATTAATCATGAGCGTAGTAATTTTTTGTATTATATTGTTTATATGTTGTTGATTTTCATTCACTATCTTAATTTGTCTTTTTAGAGTTTTCTTGATGTTAGTAATCTGATTTACATTTTATGGCAGATGTCTGACTCTTCGAAACCATTTGTTGGATATGCTGATGGTGCTAGTCGTAGTACGCAGAATCTATCCTCTGCAGTGTCGGCCGTTTTCTTTTCAAACGACGAGTTAGTGAGTTTTCAAGGGATTTGTATTGGTATATCGACGAAAAATATCACTGAGTATAGCTCGTTGATCAAACTTCTCTCAGATGCCACTTCATTTGGTATTAACCGCATAATCGTCAGGTTAGACTCACAACTTGTGGTACTACAACTTACTAGTGTTTATACTGTTATAAATCCAACACTTCTTAGATTGTTCCTAAGAGTTCGACTTTTGGAGAGACATTTTGATTTATTCAATATCAACACATTTCCAAAAATCTGAACACTTTAACTGATTTATTATCTAATCAAGTTTTAGACAGACATTTGCAACATAGGTAAAGAAAACATTCACATCATTGAATAGGATTGCATATTAAACATAGGAAAAACTCTGAAAACATATAGATAGATAGTTATATGTTTTTTACAAAAAAATTTCCCAAGACACGTTGGTCATCTGACCTCAAAATGTATGCAAAATTTCATAAGTAAACTAGTGGTGTTCATGATAGCACGCTATAGATCTAGCAATCCTACAGAGCAACTGCATCCAACGGTTAGGAACCCCGATTGCTTGTCGCTGCAGTCGCATCGGAATATCTTCGATATGGCAATTCGGAATCTCGAAGGTCAACCCCTCTATGTGCTACTGGAGCTCAGCAAGAGTCTCAGCCATATAAAGGTCCTGAAGGACTACTCTCCTGACAGTCCTCTATACTGGCACATCCGCTTCACGCTCTGGTTCCTCTACTGGTTGAATGCTACCGATATATGCATTACATTAAAACATTTAGTTTCATCTTGGAAAGAAATCAAAACACAAAAATATTTGTATAAACCTTATAAAAATCAAAAAACATGGTCAAATCAATCTTACCTATTACAACCCACTGAGCGCCTTCTGGTAAAACTAGATCTGGATCTCCTCGGAAGTCGACGCCTGCATATGCATACTCATCAATGGCAAATATCTATTGCTTGAACCAGGCAAAGAATGTAGTCAAGAAAACAATGGTCGATTGGCCTGAATTCCAACTTATGAGTTCTACCCATCTCTGCATTCGAGGATCTCTAGGACTAGATATATCCAATGTTACATGTTTTGGTTGCATCAGTGGAATCCTTTCCAAGGTGAAGGAAATGAGAATGGAACCATAACTGAAATTTTTCTTCCTTCCTCCCTTTGATTTATTCATTTGTTCCTTATCTGAGATAGAACAGCTTCAGACCAGTTGAAAACTGTTGGCTCTAAGCATTCCAACGCATACTACATATACGATCCGTTCGCTACATGGAGTGTAATAGTGCCAGCTAGTTTAGCGATTGTAAATAGCATGGTTCTCAAAGGAAAATCCCTGACATCATGCATGTTTATTTTTCCATCTTTTCTAGGTTCTGACCCCGGATAGCAATACTGCATAACATAATCCCTCACTATTTCTCCTCCAATGGTAGATCCTGGTAGTGCAATGGGAAAACCTGTCCTCAAAAAACCTGTGATAAAATACACATCCTCAACTCTTATGGACAACACATGATTTTTTATGTGAAATGCCTCTATCGCTGGATCCCATGCTCGAACAAGGAACTCCAAGAGTTCTATCTGTTGCCTCCTTCCTGACAATTTAAAGTACTTAAGTAGCCCGCAATCCCTTAAAGATCTTACAGTACCCGGATCATTCAAGGCAATCATATATTGTTGTTCATGTTCTCTTTCTCTCCATGTAATCATCATTATTATCCAATGGAAACCTAAAAATAAACCACAATATCCATTAGATACCTTTCATTACATAAAACTAGGCAAATTTTGAGCACATCTTGAAAATAAAAAACCTGAACTGCGCCCAACACACTCCTTAGGTTGAGACAGTGCATTGCATATGTAGGTACCCTACATTATACCTGCTATGCAATGCAGGTTTCGATGTACAAGGGTGTGTTGCCCTCATTTTGGGAAAAATTTACCCTAGGGGCCTCAAAACCCTAAAAATTTGTAAAGAAGGGAAATGAAATGACTACTGAAAGAAAGAGGAGGTTTTTTTTACTGAACTGGATCCGATGGCGATGAAATCCATCCATAGAAATGACCGCAATTAACGATTGAAGTTCGAGGGAAAAATCAGGTTCAGAGCTCCAAAATGCAAATGATAACTATGGAATGGTAAAAATGAATAGTGAATCTGCTTTATATAGTCATTTAATTACTTGCAAGTTAAATTTATTGCTATGACTATGGTTTTATTATGTTTTTATCATGAAACAGGTATTTTTAATCCATTTGATGTTGTTCTGAACAGGAAATACAACTGACAAACAGATTAGTCGTGCAGATTTATTTCAAAGAAGGACTTGACCACAAAGCATGCTTTTCCTCCTTATTTTTCGAGCTTTGATAAAAATGAAAAAGGATTTGAAGCGCACTTTTATCTCTTTTTTGAGCTTCGATAACAGCGAAAAAGGAACCCCTCGAGTCTTCTTTCAGCTCTTTTTGGACTCTGACAATGTGAAAATATTGTCGATCACTTGTCATTTCGAGCTCGTTAAAGTAAATGAATTGATATCTACTCAGTATAAGTTTAACCCTTTTTCCGGACTGAGATGGATTATTTACGAAAAAAGAATACCTTGGTTAAACATGACCAAAGAGGTTCTTTCAGATATTATTTTACACTTATTCGGATCTGAGAAACAAATTTACGAAAAATTACTTTTGGAGTCCTCTTTCATCCTCTTGTTCAGA
This sequence comes from Pinus albicaulis, assembly GCA_034641835.2. Lineage (NCBI taxonomy): Eukaryota > Viridiplantae > Streptophyta > Pinopsida > Pinales > Pinaceae > Pinus > Pinus albicaulis. Next base: position 1,932,223,188 of record CM076575.1, read on the forward strand.
CTCTCTAAACATGAAAAAGGACCGGGCTATCACTGTCTTTAAGCTCATTAAAACATAAAATAGTGACGAGCTTGTCAATCATGGCAAGAATCGAGTTTCTATCATCACTAGACTCGTTAAATTATTAAATAGTGATACTTTACTCTTTATTCGCCTGAAGGGTTGAATTATAGATCAAGAAAATGTTATCCTCCTCAAGCTTGTTAAAAAATAAATAGGTACTGGTTGACAAATGATCGGGGAAAATTTGGGAAAAGCAAGCAAATTTTCTTTTTGGTAGCAAGTCGCTCTTGAACATGACACTTCTTTCACTCCATGTCCTTGAATGTTTGGGTTGGGTAATAATCTTGACGGTTCATTCACACCTATGGTTCATCATACCTTGACTTTGGTTTCGGGTCAATGCTGCCAACTCATCACAGTGTCGTCGATATTTTCAAGAGAAGTCATCCAGTGATTTAGAACTCAGCCATCTGCGACACTCATAAACCTTAATTTTCATGACTGTCATCCCTAACAATTGCTATATCAAGTCATACCCTTGTCTCTAAAATCAGTACTCTAGTTTTGCAATAAGGTGACTTCCTGTCGACTACAAATCAATATCCACGAAGTTCACTTAGAAACATCAAATTCCAATACCATGAGGCTTGTTACAGCATCGTCAAGATCCTCGCTTCTGGACCTTTGACCGAAATATTTTGTTTGGCATTCGACGTCAAATCATCTATTCACGCCTTATGAAATGTACTACAGTACCTTGAGGAGAATTTTCATTAATGGTGGTTCTCTCACGTTTGTTAACAGCTTTCATTATTGGATAGTAATCAAACGATGTCTTTGCATGTTTGAAGACAAATCATATATTCGCATGGCTAGACTTGTACCCGAATGATCGAGTGAATGAGATAAGAAGACCCCAGATCTAGTTTCAGCCATCCGGGTTGCGATTTCAGGATTTTTGTACACATCATCTGTACGGTGACCTTAGATACATATTATCATCCAAACATGGGCCTATATCTGTAGGCGATGTCTGCATCTGGGCAACATTCCAATGTAGACGAATTTCTGAATTATCTACATGTTATTAGATTGTTTTATGTACTGACTATGGGAATGCCCACCCTCAACAATTATGATCAATAGAGGATTTATCATGATTTAATGTATTGTAAGATTGATGCAGGTGACTGTTCCGCTTTTTTTACAGTCTCATCATAGTGTAAAGCATCTCAATAAAATGTTCTTATTATTTGGATCTCATGCTTTGGGGGGCAATAGTTATAGGTCAATTTGGGCACCATTCCCAATGACCTGGTTAACTGGGCATCATCTCCAGGACCGATGATCGAAGGGTCTATCATTCCCTATCATCTCAGTTGCTATATGCCCTAAGACAAGAAAAATTCATGAATCAAACAAGATTTTCATCAAAGCAAGGCTTTTCCATGGTTTGAAGCTTATTATTAAACATGTGGGAGCTAACCAACGCAGGCTCTAAGGGGCCTAAGTGTGTTTCATATGCAGGTAGCCCCATTCAAGGCTGCTCTGCAAATAACTTCTCGACATTCAAAGGTGCGTTGGTCAGATTGGGAGAAAAATTCTCATTGTTCTGGAATCTCCACTTGGCTAGTGTCTTCTAGAAGGGTTCACATGTGTCAAGCTTCAGATCCAAATGTCCATTTTACATCTACATGACTGGAAAACATGTCTTGCATATTTTTGGAATGCAATTTATTTCAAAACAACCTACAGTTCATCTATAAATTGAACACAAATCTAAGTGTTCAAAGACGAATAATTTGAGAAGAGAAATGCTCGAGAATTTTCAATAGAGAGTTTGATTTGTGGAGCTGGTGGTGGAGAGACTTATGCTATGATGAGACTAAGGAACTCTACTGGAAGGTCACGATGAATCAGTTACTAGTTTGTAACCTCTCCTTCTATCATCAATAGAGAGTACTTCTTGTTTTTCCCTACATGCATCCATGTTTACTTTGATTTTCCATGTTGTAGAATCTTAGTTGATGAATGTAGTTTATGCTTAACTGATTTGGCTAATTAACTTGAATAGATATCTAGATTATTGTATCTTATATTGTTTCAGTGCTCTTTCTTGTAGGAAGCATTCAGTTATTTGAAACCTCTTAAAGTTGAGGCTGTAGTGGAAGCGACAGAAAAGAGTCATTTGGAAGCGACTAAAACAAGCAAGCATCCAATCCTCTCTGTATATATGTTCTGAGTTAGGAAAAATGGTAGTGCAGTCTTTCACCTATTGTTCTAGACTAGACACCGATCTAGGGAAGCATAGTTTATCCGTAGATTACAATTTTGGCCCAATAGCTCTTTTTACATGAGTGCGTATGGTTTTAAATTCATATTCGAAAAGGTTGATTTTTTGTTTAAAATCAAATCCATATTCGAGAGCATTGATTTTTTGTTAAAAGGTTCTTAAAAGGGTTTGAGTTATTTAAATGACGTAGAAGAATGAGCCTTCAGTAATGCAGAGAGGGAACAATGGAAGGAAGACAAAGGGAATAACGCATAAGTGTTTCTTCTTATTCAAAAGGGAGTGGACCGAGTAGTGTTCCATAATATTATGATGATGTCTTCAGCAAAAAGGAAGCATCGAAAACTTTGGCGACAAGCTATCAAGGTATGGCCAAAGTCAATATTGCTAAATTGGAAAATACTAGGAGAGATTTTGAAATTTTGCAGATGAAGGAGACAGAGGAATTTGATTCTTTCATGAATAGGGTCATGTCTATTGGAAATCAGTTAAAAATTTATAGTGAAGAAATTAAAAATCCAACATTGATTGAGAATGTCCTTGTATTATTTTTCTACCAAGTTTGTTGTTATGGTAGCAACCATAGAAGAAGCAAAATCATTAGGGAAATTTTGAGGTCTAAAATGGGGCTCCTAAGGAAAATGTACAATCAAAATTCACTTTATGCGAACCAATCACATTTTAGGGGATGACATCATCCCCAATGGTTGAGGTGACATTTCTTGAGTTAAAGGTACTTACTTGTTACATTCTCAATGGTGGATAAAAACTCATGGTTAACCATGGTAGTGTTTTAAGTACTTTTAAAGTCAAAGTAAAGTACTAATAATAAATGTCATTTCACACTTTTTGAATAAAATATTATTATTGTCATTTAATATTTTTTGAAAGAAACAATGCATATCCTTACATAATCTTAATGCCTTTACACATTTTTCAATAAATATTATATTAGTGCATTTTCATATATTTATTTTTGAATTATATATTCATCTCATTTTATTTAATATTATAATTTCAAATTAATTATAATTTATTTTAAATTATTGAAGTAAAAAGGACAAATGTATTTTATTTTATTTTCTAAGTATGACTAATTCTATTATGTATAAAATTACTGGTACAAAACTGCCACAGCGTCAGCTTGGTGAGCCTGAGCACTGGGCTTGATAATCAAGCTAGTCAAAGAGTTTCTAGACTGCCCAGGATGGGAAACCAGTCCTGTTAACCACAAAGTCTGAACCGCCCTTGAGAGGGAAATCGGTTTTAAGTTCATACAAGCCAAACTAACATGAGAATAAATACTAAAATTAGAAAGCTGCTTTTTTAGCAGAGCAGTAAAGCTTGAAAGCATAAGATTCCTACAGTGACTGATCAAAAAAACCTGAGTAGCTTTGCAGATGCTAACCATGTGTTGGAGAGGGGGGTTCCTCGATGATTCTGTAGGCGAAAGCATCGCTGTTGTCCTCTTTTCCATCGTTGAGAGCGCTCTCCCGACCGGTACTCCCCATCGCCATGCATTGCTCGTACTGAGACGGAGGAGCAGAAGAAGCTGGAGCCGCGCAGGGAAAACCAGAGCCTGGAGGGGAGAGAGGAGTAACAGAACAGGGCAGAGCCAAATTTGGAACTTCTTCACGAAGAGTTACAGTAATAAAAGCAGCGAGGGTGGCGCTGCACGACGTGCAATCAAACCGGAGCTCAGCTCGCTGGGAGGTTTTCCTAATGGTGGGTCGAACGGGGCGAGGAGAGACAGGAGGGACCGGAGGGAGACTCACGAGCTGAGGGAGGAGGGGCAGGAGCAACGACGTAAGCAACGCGAGAGGCAGGAGCTTGAGCTCTGTCTTCCTCTAGCGAGGTTGAGACAGAGCCATGGCTCAGAGGAGGGCGCCGTTGATTAGATTGACCACGACTGGGTCCGCGTCTGCATCTCATGCGTTCGCGGAGACGAGGCATGGTGACAGACGCTTGACGAGGAGGACCAGGCCCAGAAAAAAAAACAGGAGTAACAGGGGAGAAATGAAAGGTCGGGACTCCACAGGGATGAGCGAAAGGAGCTGAAACCAGACAATTGAGACCGCGACCAGAGGGAGAATTGATACTGCACCAAGGACTGTGAGAAAAATGAAATTCCAGATCCGGTTCAAAGCAAGCAGCCAAAGAACAACGCCGCCTAGTGTTCGTTCTTACACTGGCATCTGCAAAGCCTAGTGAGCAAATCCCTTGCAGGGGAGAAGGAAATCCATGCCCGTCCGCCGTGCCAATCGAACCATTGCAAATGTGCTCCATAGCACAGAGTACCGCCATAAACAGATGCCTGGTGAGCAGACCGAGAGAGTTAACCTTCGCGCGAGGTGGTGAATTAAGAGCGTTATTAATGCCAGTACTGGGAGCCATATGGGCTGCCCATGTAAACACCATTGGGAAGTGCACAGGGTGCCACGTCCCATACTGCGCATTAAACATTCGCATCCGGAGAAAAGGAAAAATGCATTAGTTGTTCAATGATAATGGAATTTTATTGAAAAAATCAATCTTGTATATAGTCACATCAATACAATTTTTTTATTAATTTTATTTTGGTACACCTTTTGAATTGAATTTAACCATAGTTACATGGATTGTGGTGAAAAAATTAAAATGTAAATTCATAAATATTATTTTATTGGTTTAGCTATTATTTTATTATTTCCTTAGGAGGCCCATTTTATACCTCAAAATTCCCCTAATGTATTTGGAAAAACAGACAGTTGATGAGTTGATGGTATCACTTCTATCGCATGAGGCAAGGATAGACAAAAATAAGGATTCTATTAGGTCCCTATATTACTAGTATAGTCCCTTATTGCTGTTAGTGTAACCCCCTTATTTTTATTATTGTACCCCTGTAACCCCCATATTGTTATTATTTTTCCCTTAAATTATTATTTTTAGGTTGGCTAGGATTACATTATGGCCCCACTACGATTACATTGGGCCCCATGGAATCCTATATATAGAAAGGAGGTTTTGTAGTTTGTATCATCCAAGAATTGTTCATTCATGTAATGTATTGGAGGTTCCCCCCTTGAAGTCTATTATTTCTAAGGAGTTGATATCTCTTTTATTCTATTTTTGGAGATGGTTTCACAACATTTGGTATCAAAGCTTTGGATTCTAGGGTTTCACTGCCCCAAATAGGTCATCGTGCCATTTTCTCTATACATTTTTTTCTACGAATGTTCAGAAGCTTAAATGTTTGGAGTGCGAAGCTGAAATCATGAGGAACATTGTCGCAAAATTTGAGAGCTTCGTTCGCAATATTTTCAGAGATATGATCTATGGAATTTAGGTCTTTTTGCGGGCTCCTGAATTTAACCTAAACAGATCATCATGGCATTTTCGCTATAACGCTTCTTATACAAAGGTTCAGAAGCTGAAATTTTTAGGGAGCAAAGAAGAACTCCTAAGAAAGATCTTTTCAAAATTTTAGAGCTTGGTTCAGAATAGTTTCAGAGATATGGTATGTGGAATTTAGGTCTTTTGCAGGCTTCAAAATTTCATCTCAATGAGGTGATCATGGGAAAATATTCATAACTCTCTCTCTAAGCATCAGATTGAATTCTGTAGAAAGTGGCTGCAAGTACATGGAATTTGGTTTTTTCTATATCAATTTCAGAGCCAAAAGAGGAAACCATGACACATGGCAGGTCATAGAAGTTATCTCTACTGAACCAGTCCATAATTAGGTCATCATAGGAGATTAGGCATAACTTTGCCTTCAAGAATCCAAATAAGGTCAGACTTGTGGCATTCGAAAGAAGATTCAGAGGGCTACTTCAGGGCCATATTTCAGATATTGAAGATCCAAGATCACAGAGATAAATCAGTTTCAATATCGAGCTCCTCAAAATCAAGAAAAATGTGTGAATTTTTTTTTTCAAATTGCATAAGTCTTTTTTGAAAAATTAGTTCTACGTGATTCCAAAGGCCTATTGAGCATAGATATTAGTATTGGGTTCTAAAATGCCTCCTAAAAATAATTCAACAACCATTAAGCATTCAGAAGGCTCTACTATGACTCATGAAGATGAAGAAATGCAACACAAGATATCAAAAGTCCATGAGCAAGTGCACCAAATTTCGCTATCGTAAAGAGCAACAAAAAATGTAATGGATGGTTTGAAGAAAGCCGTGGAAGCTAAGATGAATGGTTTAGAAGCTAAGATGGATGGCATGGAAGTTGGCATGGAAGCTAAGATGGATGGCATGGAAGCTAAGATCAATGAAAAAATGGAAAACATGAAGAATGATCTAAAAGCAAACATCGAAGGTTTGACAAAGTTGATATAAAAAATGTTTCCTAATGGTGAAAAGATAGTAGAGGAAACTCATGATGAGAACAAAATAAACGTTAATCATGATTTCATAAACTCTAATGTTGGCGGGAAGAACCACCATATTCCAAAAATGGATATTAGGAAGTTTGATGGAAAGGATCCTGTAACATGGACACTATAGATGGAACAGTATTTTGATCTCAATAATGTGAAAAACACACAAAAGGTACACATTGCAACCTTACATTTAGAAAAAAATACATTTTTATGGTATTGATGTCTTTGCTCCGGTAAAAAAATTGTCATTTGGTCAATTTTTACGGAGGAAATGATAGCACATTATGAGGATACAAAGAGAAACACCTTCTTTAGGCAATTGATAAATCTCAAACAAAAGGGTTTAGTGGGGGAGCACATTGAGGACTTCCAAAAATTGAATATAAGGGTAACTAATATTCCAGAGGAACACATGATTGATCTCTCCATAGGGACTTTAAAGGATAACATCAAACATGAACTTCGCGTTTTGAAACTTGATTCATTGCAGAAGGCATTCAGGTTGATAGGGACTTTAAAGGATAACATCCAACATGAACTTCGCGTTTTGGAACTTGATTCATTTGAGAAGGCATTCAGGTTGGCAACAAAAATTGAATGTAAAATTATGGCGACAAGGAAGCCTACCACTCACTTCTATAAAGAGGGAAGTGTTGCTACTCCTAGATTTCCACAGCCTACAAGGTTGACACCACAACAATTGGAAGTAAAAAGAGCAAAAGGGATTTGCTACAGTTGTCATAGCAAATACAATAAAGGTCATAAGTGTGCTGAGAAGAAATTATTTTACATAGATTATGAAGAGAAATAAGAAAATGAACAAGAAGAGGAAATACACCAAGAACCAACCTTAGAAGTGGACGAAATGAGTCCAACCATATCGTGTAATGCATTGGCAGGAATTACCATTCCTCAAACTCTCAAGATAGAAGGACATATCAAGAAGAAAAAGGTAATAGTGTTGATTGATTCAGGTAGCACCCATAATTTTATTCATTGTAAGGTAGCCAAGGAATTAAATTGTTTCCTATACCCAGCACCAGAATGTCAAGTGATGGTTGCAAATGGAGGAACTATAAAATGCTCTGGAAAATGCCATAATATCAAGCTAACCATGGGGGAATATGTATTGACTAGTCCAATGCTTTCCATTCCTATGGGAGGTGTTGATGTTGTACTATGAGTACAATGGTTACAATCTTTGGGGATGGTAGCTTTTAATTTTCAAGAACTTTTCTTGAAATTTTTTTCAGAAGGAAAGGAAGTCAAATTACGGGGTATTGCGGGGAAGCCAGGAAGGATAATAAGCTCTAATGTCATGACAAAGCTTCTAAAGAAAGAACAACGATGCGTAATTGCACAATTATGCTCACTAGAAGTTCCAACATCAAAATCATCTATTTCTGCAGATCTCCAACAAGTCTTGGACAATCATTCCAAGGTGTTTGAAACTCCCAAAGGACTCCCACCTATTCGTGATCATGATCATGCTCTTCATTTGATTCCAGGAAGTGTTCCTCCAAACATCAGGCCTTATAGATATCCTTATGTCCAAAAGAGCGAATTGAACGTATGATTGCAAAAATGTTAGAGGCTGGTATAATTCAACCTAGTCAAAGTTCTTTCTCTACTCCTGTAGTATTGGTATACAAGAAGGATGGATCATGGTGCATGTGCCCGGATTATAGGGAGCTCAATAAGATCACCATTAAAGATAAATTTCCCATTCCTATGATTGATGATTTATTGGATGAATTACATGGAGCAATTTATTTTACCAAGTTGGATCTTTGTTCAAGATATCATGAAATTATAATGAAGACAGAAGATATTCTGAAAACAACATTTCAAACTCATGAGGGTCATTATGAATTTTTGGTCATGCCTTTTGGCCTTGCCAATGTACCTTCTACATTTCAAGGCTTGATGAATTCCATTTTCAAACCCTTCCTTAGAAAATTTGTGCTAGTATTTTTTGATGATATAATAATATACAGCAGGTCTTGGAAGGATCATGTTGAACATGTTGATAGGATTCTCAAACTATTGCAAGAGAAACAATTATATGCAAAAACATCCAAATGTTTCTTTGAAGTACAAGAGGTGGAATATTTGGGTCATATTGTATCTCACAAGGGTGTTAAGGTAGACCCTAACAAAATTAAATCCATTAAAGAATGGAAAGTCCTCAGAACCATAAAGTATTTGCGAGGATTTCTCGGGTTAACAGGGTATTATCGCAAGTTTGTTAAGAATTATGGGAGAAGCACCTATAACAAAATTATTGAAGAAAGATGCATTTTCATGGACTACTGAAGCAACTAACACCTTTGAACATCTTAAAGAGTTAATGTGTCTAGCACCAGTCTTAGCTACGCAAGACTTCAAAAAACCTTTATTGTGGAATGTGATGCCTGAAGAAATGGAATTGGTGTTGTTTTAATGCAAGAAGGAAGACCCATTTCTTTTGAAAGTCATCCAATCAAAGGAAAGTATTTATAGAAAGCTATTTATGAGAAATAAATGTTAGAAATGTTGCACGCACTAAAGAAATGACGAAATTACCTAATGGGAAGACACTTCAAGGTAAAAACTGATCATGATAGTCTTAAACACTTTTTGGAACAAAGATTATCTTCAAAAGAGCAGAAAAAATGGTTCACAAAGATGTTGGGTTATGACTTTGAAATAATCTACAAAAAAGGGAAGCTAAATGTTGTTGCAGATGCACTCTCAAGAAAGAATGAAGAGGTGCAAGCATTGCTTTGTGCCATTTCTATTATCCAACCAAATTGGATAACCGAAGCAAGGGATGAATGGAAGAAGGACAAATAAGTGTGGACACTCATTCAAAAGTTGCATCAAGATCCTAGTACATCTGATATATTTAGCTGGAAAAATGATTCCTTATGGTACAAAGGTCGCTTATATCTTTGTAAGAATTCCCAACTAAAAAAAAATATTCTTTTGGAATTGCACACTTATCCTTTAGCAGGGCACTCGAGATTTTTTAAAACTTACCACAAGGTGAAGAAAGAATTTTTTTGGGATGGCCTTAAATCTGATATTCAAAATTTTGTGGCGGAATGTTTGATTTTCCAGCAGAATAAAGTTGAGACAATTAAGACCCCGAGTCTTCTACAACCTTAATCCACTCCAAGTCAACGTTGGGAGGATATGTCAATGGATTTTATCATAGGTTTACCTAAGTTCGAAGGAAAGAGTGCAGTCATGGTAGTAGTTGATAGTCTTACCAAGTATGCACACTTTTGTGAATTACCCATCCATTTAAAGCAAGTATAGTTGCTACTTCATTTATGTACACAATTCAAAAGCTACATGGAAACCCAAGGGTTATTGTGAGCGACAAAGATCCCATTTTTACTTGAAATTTTTGGATGGAGTTATTTTCTTGTTTGGGTACTCAATTAGCTCATAGCTCATCCTATCATCCTCAATCCGATGGTAAAACTAAGACAGTAAATAAATGTTTGGAAGGATATCTTTTTTGTTTTGTATCTGATAAAAAAACACAATGGGTCAAGTGGTTACCTCTCGTTGAATGGTGGTATAACACCTCCTTCCATATTGCAGCAAAAATGACCCCATTTATGGCATTTTATGGATATCATCCACCGTCCATCACATCATCTTTAAGAGAAAATTTGAAGGTTCAAGCAGTGGAAGATCACATCGAGCATCAACAAGAAGTTATCTAGCTCTTAAAGGATAACCTGAATTTGGCACAAAATCGAATGAAACAACAGGCAGATCAACATCGAAGCGAGATAAGTTTTGATGTAGGAGACTTGGTAATTTTATAGCTATAACCATACCAACAAATGTTCCTCAAGCAAGCTAGGAAGGATAATAAATTATCGTCAAACTACTATGGTCCTTAAAAGGTGTTTCAAAAGATTGGTACTATGGCATACAAATTAGAGCTTCCTACTTCTTCACGAGTGCATCCAGTTTTCCATGTTTCATGCTTAAAGAAGGTTATAGGTGAAAATATTCTAGTCCAAACAATATTTCCAGAATTTGATGAGGAAGGAAAAATCATATTGGAACCTGAAGCAGTCATGGAAACAAGAACACGACAGCTATGAAATCAGTCAACTTCAGAGTATCTCATCAAGTGGAAGAACTTACCCACTAAATATTCTACATGGGAGGATGAACATTTTATGCAAAAGTACCCAGAGCTACTCAAGCGTTGAGGACAACACTTTTTTAAAGGAGAGGGGCATGCTAGGTCCGTATATTGCTAGTATAGTCCCTTATTGTTGTTAGTGTAACCCCCTTATTGTTATTATTGTACCCCTGTAACCCTCATAATGTTATTATTGTGCCCTTAAATTATTATTGTTAGGTCGGCTACGATTACATTGTGGCCCCAATAAGATTACATTGGGCCCCATGGAATCCTATATATAGAAAGGAGGTTTTGTAATTTGTATCATCCAAGAATTGTTCATTCATGTAATTTATTGGAGGTTGCCCCCTCGAAGTGGCTTATTTATAAGGAATTGATATCTTTTTTCTTTTGTTTTTGGAGTTGGTTTTACAACAAATTCACCTTTAGAAAATGCTTCAAAAGTCAAGTTTCTATTTCAAGAGGTCGAGGCATAGGATGAGGTAGAAGATATCATGGTCAGAGAGATGGCTGAAAAGCATTGATGCAGGAGCATCATGGTTCCGAAAATTTGTATATTTAGTAGAATATACGGGGTCTTGTATTTTTTAAAAGAGTTGGGTTTCCTAAGTATTTAATATAATTTTCAATATTTTGAGTGATTTAGGTGAAACATTTAGAATAGGGTCTAATTAATTATTGAGAGAAGTATTTGTAAATGTTCTCGAATGTATGAGAACATGAGTGATTGATGAGTGATTGGTGTGGATTGAGATATTATGAGATATTGTGAATCTTAGATTCGAAAGTAGTTCATGATTTATGGAGGATCCTTAGGATTTAGTTGAATGTTGAGATATTCAAAGGATAAAGAAGAGATTTTAGGAACTAATTGAGGACTTAGAGGATTTTTGTTGAGTAACCTATGGATCTAAACCAAAATTGGTTACATAACTTTTTGTATATAATTGTAAAACATCAAAGGCACAAATAGTGAAAAAATGAACATTCTTAGATAGGAGATTTGATTTTGTAAGCCTACTGGCATATATAGAGAGAGAGGAAGAGAAAATTTCCATGTAAAGGAAGATCAGGCCAAAGGTAGATTGTAATTTTTTTTTTTATTTGTATATGTACATTTTTTTCATGAATGAAGAAATTGAATTCATTGCGAGTATGTGTGTCATTCCTTTTACGTGCTGAGTGATCTATAACTGTGAATTTATGATTCTATGTGATAAACCATGATAAATGAATTAAAATTGAATTTTTAAAGTATTTCTGAGTGATAAAGAATTATGGCTGGATAGAATCTGAGCATATTCGATTATGGGAATTAATTAGTTGTGAGTAAACTTAATGGAAGTAAAATTATGCAGAAAAACTATGTACAAGTCGAGTAATTATGATTTGTAGAAATAATACAGAGCGTATTATGTATTCAAGTTCGAGTCTATGCAATGGAATAACAAACAAAGGTAAGCTCAGGAGAGATAGACTTGAAGTATTTTGAACAAGCAAAAGACGAGTAGTGTAGAAGAGACTGTGTTGCAGAGTAATGACAGTATAAAAAGCAAAATTTGACCAAAGACCGAAGAACTGAAAAGAATTCAAAAAGATATAATGCCTTTAAGGATAGAGGAAAAGTGCAGGAGAAATTCACATTGAGGAAACCTGAATAAGCTAAGGAGGAGTCGTGGAAGAAGATAGATCAATAGAGCGGCATAAAGCAGAGAAAGTAAAGAAAGCATAGAACACTTAGAAGTCTTGGAGAGGTGAATGGACGAACAATATTAAATGACAGAAACGAAGATTTAAGAATGAACGATGGAGATGAAGTGCGGGCAGAAATGAAGGCAAGCAATCAAATGACGAAGATGACACAAGAATGAAAATTTGGAGAGTTGCAGATGAGGACGCGTGTTAGTGTGGCGCAAAATTTCACATAGGAAATTTTAGAAGTTAGGTTGAGGACTTCGCAAAGTAAACAAGATAATTTGCAATGCGATGAGATGGAGGTGAACATGAGGATCGTTGGATCGTGTAGTAGATCAATGGCGTATGATGAATCACATATCGGAAATTTTAAGGTTTAAATTTAAGATATCGCATGTATGTTGTTTTGGTTGTGACGCAGTAAAGAATGAAATGTGCGATGTGGCGTGGACGACCACGTGTCGGCATAGTGCAAGAGTGCATACCACAAGGTTTACGGTTTAATTTTTAGCCTGGATGTTAATTTTTAAGTTCTGCAATGAGCGATGCACTGTGATTGGTTCAAATTATTGTGGACCCTACATCTAAATGTTTCGTGTATATGTAAAGAGGTTTGAGTTATATGGAAAATCTTTATTAAAGTGAAGTAATGTTTTGCATAAAGTATATATGTTTGATCAATCTGAAATATATTTAATCCGCCTTGAATGTATAAAGGAGTTATGTCGGCCATAACCTACAGGTCTGAAGTATTTATATAAAGTGAAGTTGTGCACATGATAAGGTAAGGTGAAGGCACGTTAATGCATAATGGTAAAGTTTAAAAACTTCCACATACATTTGATTTAAATGGATAAGGTGGTCAAGTTAAGAGGAGAACATGTGGGGTTAATTCCACTAACCTTGCATGTGTTAGTATTTTGGTTAATGGCGACCGTTAGGTTGCATAATTTGGTATCAGAGCATAGTAAAATATCTTTTTGAGGAAAATCAAAACAAGCAGAGTTTTAATGAAGATGACAGAGTTAAACTATGCTGAAGACATTGGTAGCAGAACAAAGTGAGATTCAACATGATTGTGAATCAGAGGAGGAGGAGTCAGATTGTAAATCTGAAAAGGTGGAGACAAGTACAGAGAAAAGTCAGACAGTAAAATCTAGCAAGGAGATGGTTGTTTTCTTATGGACAATAGAGATCCATTCGAATGTGAAAAATGGAATAATAATTCTTGTGAAACCATGAAATTATTGTTTTATTTAACTCTGATTTGAGTTTTTCTGATTGTAGAAAAAGGAGAAATATCTCAGCAAGGATAGCAAGGAAATATGTACAGAAAAGAAGAACGAGTTGTGTTTCTGTAGGCAGAGTAAAGTGGATACTCTCAAGAAAGTGGTAGTGAACTTGAGTGTTCTAGTTGAAGGTTGGACAGAGAGGAAAAGAGTGTTCTCAGAAGAAAGTAGAATTGAAGAAGCCAAGGAGCAAAGGATGTGCTCAAATATAGGTTACAGAGATAGAGAACCAGTGTTACCAAAATACCAAGAAGAGAAGGCTTGGTGAGGTACTTGCAGAAGGTATGGAGACTTGTTGAGAAAAAGAGTCTTAATGCAGTTCACAAGTGAACATATGCAATTCACAAGAGACATAAGAATGACTATTAATAATCATAGCAGAGGTTTAGAGATAAGCCACAACAGAAGGAGAGTGTAGAAATATGACAAGGTGAACAACATAAAGAAGATAAGTGAAGAAGAGATCGACGGGGAGAAATGTGAGATAGCTTTTCAAATTGGATTGTTGATGGATATGATGTAGAGAATTAAGGGAGACCATAGGTATGGTTGGACTATGAGGAAAAAAGTGAAGTGACATAGACTACAAGAGAAGAGAAAGCAGTAGGTGAATATGCAGCTTATAGAGGAGCTGAGGAAGCTTGAGAAGATAAAGAATGTTCAATTAAGGGTAGACAAGCTCGAACGAGTTGAGTTACAACAAAAGAAAATTGTTGGAGATAAAAAAGTTTCCTTTGAACTTGAAGAAGGAAAAATGGTGTCTGAAACATCAGTTGGGGCTATTGAGCCTTATGATTTTTAAATTAACAACTTTTGTATGGTTGCAGCTGTAATACATGATGATGGACAATATTTGGGAATTTTTGGAGAAGAGGAAGCAAAGAGACAGAATCTGAATTATGTTTTAAAGAAGAAGGATTAGACAGTCAAGTCTCATGAGGAAACTCATACACAGTTGAAGCAAGATATTAATTTTTAGCATACTGATAGAGTTATAAGCAGAGGAAGTTTGGCTTATATTGGTAGCCAAAAACAAGCGAAAGAAGTTTACTTTTGTAAACCTGAGCAAGGTATTTTCTTTCACAAAGAAAGTGAAGATGTGAAGGAAGGACAAGATGAATATATTGTGAGATGTTTGACTTATATGGGCAGCCGAAGAGAAGAAAAACTATTGGAGACTGTTATGAGAAAGGACAAAGATGACTTTGTAATTTTTAAGTGAAAGGAAGAGATCAGAGTACTAGAAGAGTTGTTGAGAGAACCTAAAAATGAAGATGAAATTACAACCAAAGAAGAGGAGATGCTTATAACATCTAAGGAGACTGAGGTGATTTTAAATTTTCAAGTGTATGATGTAATTTTAGGTGATGAAAAAGATAAAAATGAGGATGTAATAAAGGAGATGGAGGATATCTTATCTTTTGAAAGTAAGAGAAAAGTACAAAAGTAGTATGAAGATGAACAAGTTTTTGTCTTCAAAGAAAATAATGATCAAGGAGAATGGATTTACAATCAACAACTAGGAGAAAATTTTATTGCATTCAAGGAGTTAAAAAGAAGTTTACTTTTTGAAAGTAAATTTGTAGATATTGAACACAACTTTTTTGGAAATAAGAGAAAATTTTAGAAGCAACAAGAGGGTAAGGATGTAAGGGCGATAGCAAGAATCCAACAACTTCAAAATGAAAGCACCAAATAGCAGTTTGAGGAAGAGTGGACAAAGTGCAAAAACAATTGGAAAAGAGAGTACCAGTCAGAAGATAAACTAGACATAGAGATTGAAAGAATAAGAAGGTTGATGATAAAGGTGTCTCAGAAGAAGACAACAGCAAGGAAGCAAAGAAGCAGTAGTAAAAGAAAGACAATGACAGATTGTGAAAGCATAGTTAGTGGGGCAATGCAACATAAAGTATGGAGACCTGGAGAACATCAACAAACAATAGCAGTAGTCAAAGATAGATTACAGAAGAAAGTATGGGATCTAGGAGGACAAATATTGGAATAACATGATTTGGAGATCATGCTTATTTTCTACCTTAGGAGTCTAATGCAGGAGCATCATGGCTCTGAACATTTGTACATTTAGTAGAATCTAGGGGGTCTTGTGTTTTTCAAAAGAGTTGGTTTTCCTAAGTATTTAATACAATTTTCAAAATTTTGAGTGATTTAGGTGAGACATTTAGAATAGGGTTTAATTAAATATTGAGAGACATATTTGTAAATGTTCTCAAATGTAGGAGAAAATGAGTGATTGATGAGTGATTGGTGTGGATTGAGATATTATGAAATATTGTGAATCTTAGATTAGAAAGTAGTTCATGATTTATGGAGGATCCTTATGGTTTATTTGAATGTGGAGATCTTCAAAGGATAAAGAAGAGATTTTAGCAACTAGCTGATGACTTAGAGGATTTTTAGGAATTTTGTTGAGTAACCTATGGATCTAAACCAGAATTGTTTACAGAACCTTTTGTATATAATTCTAAAGCCTCAAAGGCACAAACAGTGAAAAAATGAACATTCTTAGATAGGAGGTTTGATTTTGTAACCCTACGGGCATATATAGAGAGAGAATAAGAGAAAAGGGCCATGTAAAGGCAGATCAAACCCAAGTTAGATTGTAAAACAATTTTTTATTTGTATATGTACATTTGTTTAATGAATGAAGAAATTGAATTCATTGTGACTGTGTGTGTCATTCCTTTTACGTGTTGAGTGATCAGTAACTGTGAATTTATGGTTCTGTGTGATAAACCATGATGAATGAATTCAAATTGAATGTTTAAATAATTTCTGAGTGATAAAGGACTTATGGCTGGGTAGAATCTCAACATATTTTGGTCTCGGAATAAATTAGTTGTGATTAAAGTTAATGGAAGTAAAATTGTGCAGATAAATTATGTATAGTTCGAGTAATTTTGATTCAGAGAAATAAGACAGAGAGTATTATGTATTCAATTTCGAGACGGTGTAAGCTCAAGACAGATAGACTTGAATTATTCCTAACAAGCAAAAAAAGAGTAGTGTAGAAGAGACTGTGTTGCAAAGTAATGACAGTATAAAAACCAGAATTTGACCAAAGACCGAAGAACGAAAAAGAATTCAAAAATATATTAACTATTTTAAGGATAGAGGAAAAAATGCAAGAGAAATTCACATTGAAGAAACCCGAATAAGCTAAGGAGGAGTTGCGGAATAAGATAGATCAATAGAACAACATAAAGCGGAGAAAGTAAAGAAGTCAGAGATCACATAGAAATCCCAGAGAGGTGAATGGAAGAACAAGATTAAATCGCAAAAACGGAGATTTAAGAATCAACGACAGAGATCAAGTGCGGGCAAAAATAAAGGCAAGCAATTAAACGACGAATATTACAGAACAAGGAAAATTTGGAGAGTTTCGGACGAGGACAGGTCCTAGTGTGGCGCAACATTAAACATCAGCAATTTTAGAAGTTAGGTTGAAGACTTCGTAAAGTAAACAAGATACGTTCCAATGTGATGAGATGGAGAAGAACGTGAGGATCATTGGATCATGTAGTAGATCAACGGCAGATGGCGAATCACATATCACCAATTTTAAGGCTTAAATTTAAGACATCATAGGTATGTTGTTTTGGTTGCGATGTGGTAAATAATGAAATGTGTGATACGACGTGGATGACCACATGTCGACATAGTCCAAGAGCACATACCGCAAGTTTTACGGTTTAATGTTTAGCGCGGATGTTAATTGTTAAGTTCTGCGATGGGCAATGCACTGTGATTGATTTACATTATTTTGGACCCTACAGCTGAATTTTCCGTGTATATGTAAAGAGGTTTGAGTTATATGGAAAATCTTTATTAAAGTGAAGCATTGTTGATTTTATAAAGTATGTATGTTTGATCAATCTGAAATATATTTAATCCACCTCGAATTTATAAAGGAGTTATGTGGGCCATAACCCACAGGTCTGAAGTATTTATATAAAGTGAAGTCGTGCACATGATCAGGTAAGGTGAAGGCATGTTGATGCATAATGGTAAAGTGTAAAAACTACCACATACGTTTGATTTAAATTAATAAGGAGGCCAAGTTAAGAGGAGAACATCTGGGGTTAATTCTGCTAACCTTGCATATGTTGGTATTTCTATTAGTTGTGACTGTTAGGTTGCATCAATTTTTTACTAGAGCAGAGTAAAAGCTCTTTTGGACAAAAATCATAACAAGTAGAGTTTTAATCAAGATGACAAATTGAAACTATGCTGAAGACATTGGTAGCAAAACTGAATGAGATTCTTCTTGATTGTGAATTAGAGGAGCAAGACTCAGATTGTAAATCTGAAAAGGTCGAGACAAGTACACAGAAATGTCAGACAGTAAAATCTTGCAAGGAGATGGTTTTTTTCATGTGCAAAACGGAGATCCATTCGAATGTGAAGATTGGAAGAATAATTCTTGTGAAATCATGTAGGTATTGTTTTATTTAACTCTGGTTTGAGTTTTTTACGTTGTAGACAAAGGATAAATATCTTAGCAAGGACAACAAGGAAAGCTGTATAGAAAAGAAGAACTAGTTGTATTCTTGAACGAAGAGTAATGTGGATACTCTGAAGAAAGTGGCAGTGAGCCTGAATATTCTAGTTGAAGGTTGGACAGAGAGGACAAGAGTGTTCTCAGAAGAAAGTATAATTGCAGAAGCCAAGGAGGAAAGGAGTTGCTCAAATAGAGGTTGTAAAGATAGAAAACCAGTGTTACCAAAAGACCAAGAAGAGAAGGCTTGGTGAGGTTCTTGCAGCAGATATGGAGACTTCCTGAGAAAAAGAGGCTTAGTGCAATTCACAAGTGAACATATGCAATTCACAAGAGACAGAAGAAATACTATTGATAGTCATAAAAAAGGTTCGGAGAGAAGCCACAGCAGTAGGAGAGTGGAGAAATATGACAAGGTGAATAACATAAAGAAGATAAGTGAAGAAGAGATTCACAGGGAGAAAGATGAGATAAATTTTCAAATGGATTGTTGATGGATATGTTGCAGAGAAATAAGGTAGACTAGAGGTATGGTTGGACTATGAGGAAAAAATTCAAGTGGCATAGACCACAAGAGAAGAGAAAGAAGAATGTGAACATGCAGCTAATAGAGGAGCTGAGGAATCTTGAGCAGATAATGAATGTTCAATTGAGGGTAGATAAACTTGAAGGAGTTGAACTACAACAAAATAAAATTGTTGGAGATAAAAAAGTTTCTTTTTGAACATGAAGAAGGAAAACTGGTGTCTGAAACATCAGTTGGGGATGCTGAGCCTTATGATTTTCAAATTAACAATTTTTGTATGGTTGTAGCTGTAATACATGATGATGTACAATCTTTGGGAATTGTCAGAGAAGAGGAAGCAGAGAGATAGAATCTGAATTCTGTTTTAAAGAAGAAGGATGATACAGTCAAGGTCTCATGAGGAAACTCATAGATAGTTGAAGTAAGATATTACTTTTCAACATACTGATAGAGTTATAAGAAGAGGATTTTGGCTTATATTGGAAGCCAAAAAAAAGAAAAAGAAGTATACTTTTGTAAACCTCAACAAGGTATTTTCTTTGATGAAGAAAGTGAAGATGTGAAGGAAAGACAAGATGACGATCTTGTGAGATGTTTGACTGTCATGGGCAGCTAAAAAGAAGAACGACTATTGGAGACTATTATGAGAAAGGCCAAAGATGATTTTATACTTTTTAAGTGTAAGGAAGAGATTAGAGTACTAGAAGAGTTGGTGAAGGAGCCTAAAACTAAAGAGGAAATTATAGCCAAATAATAAGAGATGCTTATAACATCTAAGGAGACTTAGTTGAGTTTAAATTTTCAAGTGTATGACGTAATTTCCAGTGATGAAAAAGATACAAACGAGGATGTAATATAGGAGATGGAGGATATCTTATCTTTTGAAGGTAAGAGCGAAGTACAAAAGAAGTATGAAGATGAAATTTTTTTTGTATTCAAATACAATAACGATGAAGGATAATGGAATTATAACCAATAGCTGGAATAAAATTGTATTGCATTCACGGAGTCGAAAAGCAGTTTACTTTGTGAATGTAAATTTGCAGATATTGAACAGAGGTTGTTTGAAAATAGAAAAAAGTTTAGAAGTAACAAGAGGGTAAGGATGTAAGGGAGGTAGTAAGAGTCCAACAAATTCAAAATGAAAGTAACAATAAATAATTTGAGGATGAGTGGAGAGAGTGTAGCGAAAACTGGCAGAGCGAGTACAAGTGAGAAGATAAATTGGAAATAGAGATTGAAAGAATAAGAAGGTTGATAATGAAGGTGTCTCAGAAGAAGACAATAGCAAGGAAGCAAAGCAGTAGTAGTAAGAGAAAGACAGTGGCAGACTATGAAAGAAAAGCTAGTGGGGCAATGAAATATAAATTATGGAGACCTGGAGAACACGAACAAACAACACCAGTAGCCAAATATAGATTACAAAACAAAGTATGGGATCCATTAGGACAAATATTGGAATCACATAATCTGGAGATCATGCTTATTTTCTACCTTGGGAGTCTGATGCAGGAGCATCATGGTTCCGAAAATTTGTACATTTATTAGAATCTAGGGGGTCTTTTGTTTTTCAAAAGAGTTTTTTCCCTAAGTATTTGATATAATTTTCAATATTTTGAGTGATTTAGGTGATACATTTAGAATAGGGTTTAATTAAATATTGAGAGACATATTTTTAAATGTTATCGAATGTAGGAGAACATGAGTGATTGATGAGTGATTGGTGTGGATTGATATATTATGAAATATTGTGAATCTTAGATTAGAAAGTAGTTCATGATTTATGGAGGATCCTTAGGATTTATTTTAATTTTGAGATCTTCAAAGGATAAAGAAGATATTGTAGGAACTAATTGAGGACTTAGAGTATTTTTAGGATTTTTGTTGAGTAACCTATGGAGATGAACCAAAATTGGTTACAAAACATTTTGTATATAATTGTAAGGCCTCAAAAGCACAAACAATGAAAAAATGAGCATTCTTAGATAGGATATTTGATTTTGTAAGCCCACAAGCATATATAGAGAGAGACGAAGAGAATAGGGCCATGTAAAGGCACATCAGGCGAAAGTTAGAATGTACAACATGCTTTTATTTGTATCTATACATTTGTTTAAGGAATGAAGAAATTGAATTCATTGTGATTGTGTGTGTCATTCCTTTAACGTGCTAAGTGATATTTAACTGTGAATTTATGGTTCTGTGTGATAAACCATGATGAATGAATTAAAATTGAATGTTTCAAGTCTTTATGAGAGATAAAGGACTTATAGCTTGGTAGAATCCGATCATATTATAGTCTGGGAATTAATTAGTTGTGAGTAAAGTTAATGGAAGTAAAATTGTGTAGATAAATTATGTACAGGTCGAGTAACTCTGATTCAAAGAAATAAGACAGAGTATTCTGTATTCAAGTTCGAGATGGTGTAATCGAATAACAAACAAAGGTAAGATGAGGAGAGATAGACTTGAAGTATTCCAAACAAGCAAAAGACAAGTAGCGCAGAAGACATTGTGTTGTAGAGTAATGATAGTATAAAAAGTAGAATTTGACCAAAGACCGAAGAACGGAAAATAATTCAAAAATATATTAATGCCTTTAAGGATAAAGGAAAAGTGCAGAAGAAATTCACATTGAAGAAACCTGAATAAGCTAAGGAGGAGGCGCAGAAGAAGACAAATCAACAGAGATGCATAAAGTGAAGACAATAACGAAGGAAGAGAATACCTAGAAATCCCAGAGAGGTGAATGGATGAACAAGACTAAATCACAGAAACAAAGATTTAAGAATCAACGACAAAGATAAAGTGCGGGAAGAAATGAAGGAAAGCAATTAAATAATGATTATTACACAACAAGGAAAAGTTGGAGAGTTGAGGACAAGGATGCATGTCAGTGTGGTGCAAAATCTCACATCGGTGAATTTCGAAGTTAGGTTGAGGACTTCACAAAGTAAACAAGATAAGTTGCGATGTGATGAGATGGAGGCAAATGTGAGGACGATTGGATCGTGTAGTATATCAACAACGGACGATGAGTCACATATTAGAAATTTTAAGGTTTAACTTTAGGACATCGCAGGTATGTTGTTTTGGTTACGATGCGGTAAAGAACGAAATGTGTGATGCGGCGTGGACGACCACGTGTCAGCATAGTGCAAGAGCACATACTGCAAATTTTACAGTTTAATGTTTAGCGCGGATGTTAATTGTTAAGTTCTGTGACAGGAAACACACTATGATTGGTTCAAATTATTGTGGACCTTACAGGTGAATGTTCCGTGTATATCTAAAGAGGTTTCAGTTATATGGAAAATCTTTATTAAAGTGAAGTGTTGTTGATTACATAAAGTATTTATGTTTGATCAATCTGAAATATATTTAATCTGCCTCGAATGTATAAAGGAGTTATGTGGGCCATAACCCACAGGTCTGAAGTATTTATATAAATTTAAGTTGCGCATGTGATAAGGCAAGGTGAAGGCATGGTAATGCATAATGGTAAAGTGTAAAAACTTCCACATGCATTTGATTTAAATAGATAAGGAGGTCATGTTAAGAGGACAACATGTGGGGTTAATTCCGCTAACCTTTCATGTGTTGGTATTTTGGTTGATTGCGACCGTTATGCTGCATCAAGAACATGAACATGAAAGTGGAAGCAGCAACAACATAAGTTTCAACAATAATTACATATATGACAAATCAAAGGTGAGATGTTATTATTGCAATAAATTTTGTCACTATGCTCGTTATTGCAGGAAGATGATAACTGATAAAGGAAACCAAAGAGCTAATGTTAGTACAGAGAATACTAACTCCATGTTCCTATAATGCAATGACATGCATGAACCATATATTAAGGTGTGGCTATTAGACAGTGGTTGCAGTAACCACTTGACAAGCAACAAGAATTTGGTTACTTAACGTTATAATGCTTTAAATTTTATTTTTAATATTATATTTTATTTTTATTAATATTTTATTTTTATAATGTTATAATGCATTAAATATAGACTAGGTATTGACAAGTGAACTTTGCATCCCAACAGTATTTATATTCAACTATTCTGATTAGCACAAGTAGTAAAGTCCCGATGATGAAGTAAACTGGGTAGTTTGAAATGTGTCGGCCCTCCAAATGATATTTGCGATTTTTCCAAAAGAGTTGACTAAAGAATTTCGTTGAAAATTTGGATCAATCTGTGAAGACAAAGGTAAAGTTGGGGACTAACAGGACTATGGATTTAGATGGAAAAGGAGTGGTCAACATTATGACCAAGCAGGGGTAGCCAAAGACAATCTCAGAGGCATATTATGTCCCTGGACTTAAACATAATCTGATAAGTGTTGGTCAATTGACACAGAAGGGATACAGAGTTATCTTTCAAGGACAAGAGTGTTTTATTTATGAAAAACCCCCAAGAAAGTGGCTGATAGAAAAGGTGCAGATGACAAGGAACACACTATTTCCTCTAATTATGAACTACAAAGATCAGTTTAGTTCTTTTACAGTTGCATGTTCTATTGATTACTGGTTATGGAACTTTTGGTTTAGACACTTGCATTTTTTTCTGTTTAAGATTGTGCAGCAGAAATAGATGGTCAAAGGATTACCTCCCATCAAAGAACCTTCTAGTACTTGTGAGTGTTGCATCTTTGGAAAGCAACACCGTGAAAGTTTTCCAAAGGGATTTTCATACAGAGAAAAGAAACCACTTGAGTTGGTGCATATAGACTTGTGTGGGCCTATGAGGACATAGTCGATTGGTGGAACTTCTTACTTCCTCACTTTTATTGATGACTATAGCAGCAAGAATTGGATTTACTTCTTGAAGAAAAAGTGTGAAAATTTTTCAATGTTCAAAGTGTTCAAAGCTTTAGCAAAGAACCAAAGTGATCAATAAATCAAGGTATTGAGATCATATCGTCATCGAGAATATGATTCGAAAGCATTCCATGAGTACTACAAACAACATGGAATCAGAAGACTGTTTACAGATAGGTACACACAGCAACAGAATGGTGTAACAGAGAGAAATAAAAGAACAATCATGAACACAACAAGGATCATGTTGAAAGCAAGAAACTTTTCTAATGAGTATTGGGCAGAAGTAGTTGCATGTGTTGTTTATGTGATAAAAATTCACCTAGAAAGAGTGTGAAGAACAGAGTTCCAGAAGAAGCATGGTTAGGTATGTCATGCACCGTATCTCATCTCATATTTTTTGGATGTGTAGCATATGCACATGTGCCTAAGAAGATAAGAGGAAAATTAGATGATCAAAGTTAAAAATGCATATTTATTGGTTATAGTGAGGAGTCAAAAGCTTAAAAATTGTATAATCCTATCACCAAGAAGAAAAAAATTATAAGATATATTTTGTTAAAATAACAAGAGTCATGGAATGGGACTGTAGAAAAATCAATTATTGCACAAGAACCATTGATGGAAGAGGATGATGTAGCAGAAATGGAGTAGCAAGAATAAAAAATACCATACACCAAATAGAGTCACACTAGTAAGCACTCCAAGATTTTTAGAGCAGCATGGATCTTCAAGCAGATCAACAGACTATAATTCTCCAAGTAGCCAATCAGGTAATGACTCAAGCAATGGTAAGAGAAATATGAAAAGTCTGAAAGATATTTATGATGATTTGGATGTTAGTTAAAATTTTGCATTTTTTTCATTCCAACCTTCTTCGTTCGAAGAAGCAATCAGAGATAAAAATTTGGTGCAAGACATGGATGAAGAGATTTATTGTATTGAAAATAATGATATAGGGGATTTATTTAATTTTCCAAATGATAAAAACCTCATTGGTGTGAAGTGGGTGTACAAGACAAGGTTGAATGAGAAAGGTGAAATTGACATATTTAAAGCAAGTTTTGTAGCAAAAGGATTCTCTCAGCAACCAGGAATAGAATTTAGAGAAACATTTTCTCCAGTAGCTAGATTGGATACTATAAGATAATTTCTAACTAAAAAAACTCAGAATAAGTGGAAATTATATTATATGGATGTCAAATCATCCTTCTTGAATGGAATTATAGAAGAGGAAATTTATGTGCAGCAACCACCAGGTTATGAAGTTGAAGGTAAAGAAGATAAAGTTTACAGGTTGAAGAAAGAGCTCTATGGATTGAAGCAAGCACCTAGAGCATGGTATAATAGAATCGTCAGTTACATTATTAAGAATGGATTTTGGAGAAGCGGCATTAAGCCTAACTTGTACACAAAGGTAAATGAGCATGGACAAATTTTGGTTGTTTGCTTATACGTTGATGATATGACTTTTACACCTCATCTTGATTTGGATGAATTTAAAGCAGCCATGATGAAATAATTTGAGATGATAGATATTGGTCTCATGAAATATTTTCTTGGCATAGAACTTGAGCAATCTGAAAAAGTAATTTTTATTTTCCAAAATAAATACACTACAGATTTGTTGAAAGTATTGAGGATGAATAATTTCAAACATGTACCTACGCTAGTTGCAATAGGTACCAATGATCTGGATTTATGCAAGAATATAATAAAATACAAAAATGTACATAAACATAGAGATGCAGTGGAAACAATACTTCATTTTATTTAAATCAAATCACTGAAATATGCTTACAGACATAATGGAAATAAAAATAGCTAGGGTGTTGGTAGCATATCTCTGAGAAGATATCTGGCGGCTACAAACCTCTGAATTGTCTTAAAATGAGGCTCGAGGGCCTATTTATTATTGAGAAACAATGGAAAACTCCAAACTTCCAAAACCCTAATCCTAGGAGATGAAGTGCCAAAACTATGGGCCCCGCTTGGGTAAATTGGTGTTTCAACTTCCCAGGGACGTAACATTGGCATACGATACTCGTTTGATGCACTCAATATCTTGTTAGAAATATCTATCCCAGGAGTACAATATCTATCTGTGTCACTCTTGGTTCTCCCAAAAAGCATCATTTAGGGCTCAAAACGGCTCCAGAAGTTTAGGACCCAAAAAACTGACAAAAATAGTAAGTTGTGCCAAAACTAAAAAACAGAAAGAGACAATGGTGGGGCCCCAAGTGGAATAGGTGGGTGGCCACCAATATCCACCTGAAACATTAAGGCCCCAAAATGGCTCCGGGAGTGCAGGACCTGAAAACCTGCTAAAAATAGTAAGTTGTGTTGAAAGTGAGAAGCTACAAGAATTCATGGTGCGGGTCCAAACGGAATAGGTGGGTGGCTACAAATATCCACCTGGATCAACAAAGTTAAGAAAGGATGATGAAGGATCATATTTCAATCCAAATCTATTCAAAATATTGGTTGGCAGCCTCATGTATCTCATACCTACAAGACCAAATATTATTCGAGTGAGTTTGATTTCCATATTTATGGAGACTCCAAAAGAAACACATTGGAGTGCAGGAAAAAGAATTCTGCAATACATATCAGGAACTAGATATTATGGAATAATGTATGAAAGTACATAAAAGAAAGATTTGATTGGGTACATAGATAATGATTTTGCTTGTAGTGTGGATGATAGGAAGAGCACTTCTAGTTATGTGTTCCATATTGGTTTAGGTTTGATAGAATGGGAATCTAAGAAACATCCTATTGTGACACTGTCATTAGCAGAAACAAAATATGTAGTAGCAACATCAAAAATATGTCAAGCAGTATGGTTAAGAAGAGTATTGGATGGAATCAAGAAAAAACAACAAGGATCAACAATGATATACTATGAAAACACATCAATGATTGCACTATCCAAGAATAGTGTGTTTCATCAAAAGATAAAGCATATTGATACTAGATATCATTTTATTAGGGAACTTGTGAGAAATGGAGAAGTTCACTTGCAGCCTTGTAAATCTAGTGATCAATTGGCTTATATATTTACAAAGCCATTAGCAATATATGTGTTTGAGTTTCACAAAAGAAACATGGGTGTTGTAAGCCTAGCTGAGACATAGACCAATAGGCATGCTTGAGTTGTTATGTGTTATGTTTTAGTTTAGCGGTCGTAATTAAGGGGGAGTGTTAAAATAGTTAATTAACTCTTGCATTCCGAGTTATACAATCAGTTAAGTAAGCACTGAGTAAGTCGATTGATGAATTTGGTAAGTGAGTTAGAGAGTCAGTTAAGTGACTATTGAGCAAGTCGATTTATGTGATAGATGAGTTTGGTAACTGTGTGCATGTCAAGCAAGTCAGGTTAAATAACCTTCACCGGGTTCATTGTATTAAGAAAGAAAGAGAGGGAGATTCAATATTAATAGAAGAGTTGCAACGCGTTTCTGTTACTATGTGAAATATTTGTGTAATTTGTTCCTTCACTCTTTTGCCTTTCCAACACCACTAGTTTTCGTGACAAATCTATGTAATCTCTGTGTTCCATTGAGATTAGATTTCCATAATGTACCATGTACCTCCACTTCGTATGCAGGATCCATATAGATCTGCAGCTCAATGCGTGGAGGCGCAACCCACTGCTACCATTATCTCTAATGCTATAGCGTCATTAATGTGATTAGGTAGTATATGCCCACTTTTAGATTTAAATTATTTAAAAATAAATAAATCTAACAGTAAGCATATACTGCCCAACAACATTAATAAAACTATAGCCTGGGAAATATGTATCACGTAACCCACCAAACAACACACGTCGACCGAAATGTATTTCTTCACAGGTCCTCCTCTGTCGTATTGAAAACCATTGTAATTACAAGGACCACTTGGATAAATCAATACTCTACAGTTTTTTTTTCTCAATAAGGCTGTTGTAATGTTTCTCGATATCTCTAGCATCGACCGTACATTTGGAATTTGGTTGAAAGGTGAATGATTAGACAATAAATGAACATAAGTCAAGAATTCGTTCTAAAAATTTTGTTTGTTACCTCCATTGTGGTCCACGGGGCCAAAAATTCCCAATAATACAATGCGTCAGATAGAATTTGAAACTGTGCATGGCCAGGATATGTCCTTGTTCTCAAAGTATTTCTTGGCCTCTCACTGTTAGGTCCCTATATTACTAGTATAGTCCCTTATTGTTGTTAGTGTAACCCCCTTATTGTTATTATTGTACCCTTGTAACCCCCATATTGTTATTATTGTGTCCTTAATTTATTATTGTTAGGTCGGCTAGGATTACATTGTGGCCCCATGGACTCCTATATATAGAAAGAAGGTTTTGTAATTTTAATCATCCAAGAATTGTTCATTCATATAATGTATTGGAGGTTGCCCCCTCGAAGTGGCTTATTTATAAGGCGTTGATATCTCTTTTCTTCTCTTTTTGGAGTTGTTTTCACAACATTTGATATCAGAGCTTTGAGATTCTAGGGTTTCGCTTCTCCAAACAGGGCATCGTGGCATTTTTGCTATAACTTTTTTTCTACGAAGGTTTAGAATCTGAAATTTTTAGAGTGCAAAGCCAAAATCCTAGGGAACATCTTCGCAAAATTTCAGAGTTTGGTTCACAATATTTTTAGAGAAATGATCTGTGCAAGTTAGGTCATTGTGTAGACTCCTGAATTTAACCTAAACAGGTCATCGTGGTATTTTCGTAATAAATTTTTCTCTACGAAGGTTCAAAAGCTGAAATTGTTATATTGCGAAGCCACAATCCTGAGGAACATTGTCGCAAAATTTCAGATATTTTTTCGCAATATTTTCGGAGATATGATCTGTGGAAGTTAGGGCTTTTTGAGGCTTCTGAATTTCATCTCAAAGAGGTGATCGTGGGAAAATATTCATAACTCTCTCTTTGAGCATAGGATTGGAATGCTGTAAAAGGTGGCAGCAAGTACACGAAATTTATTTTTCTTTCTATCAATTTCAAAGCCAAAGGAGGAAACAGTGACATGTGGCAAGTCGTACAAGTTCGCTCTACTAAACCAATCCAAAATTTGGTCATTGTGGGAGATTGGACACAACTTTGTCTTGGAGAATCCAAATCAGGTCATACCTGTGGCATTCAAAAGAAAATTTAGAGGGCTACTACAGTGCTGAATTTTAGATATTGAAGATCTGAAATCACAGAGATAATACAATTTCAATATCGAGCTCCTCAAAGCAAGAAAAAGGTGTGTATTTGTTTTTCCGAATTGCATAAGTCTCGTTTGAAGAATCAAGTTGAATTGATTGCAAGGGCCTATTGTAGAATAGATATCAATATTGGAGTCTAAAATGGCCCCTAAAAATAATTCAACACCCATTAAGCCTTTAGAAGGCTCTACTATGACTCATGAAGACGAAGAATGGCAACATGACATATCAATTTTACAAGAGCAAGTGCAACAAATTTCGCTCTCGCAAAGAGCAACAAAAAATGACATGGAATTTTTGAAGAAAGACATGGAAACTAAGATGGATGGTTTGAAGAAAGGCGTGGAATCTAATATGGATGGTTTGAAGAATGGCATGTAATCTAAGATAGATGGCATGGAAGCTGGCATGGAATCTAATATGGATGAAATGGAAGCTAAGATCAATGAGAAAATGGAAAACATGAAGAATGATCTAAAAGCCAACATGGATGTTTTGACAAAGTTGATATAAGAAATGTTTCCTAATGGTGAAAATATAGTAGAGGAAACTCATGATGAGAACAAAATAAATGTTAATTGTGATTTCACAAAATCTAATGTTGGCAGGAAGAACCACCATATTCCAAAAGTGGACATGAGGAAGTTTGATGGAAAGGATCCTGTAACATGGATACTACAGATGGAGCAATATTTTGATCTTCATAATGTACAAAACACACAAAAGGTACGCATTGCAACTTTACATTTAGAACAAAATACATTTGTATGGTATCGATGGCTTTGCTCTCGTAAAGAAATTGTCACTTGGTCAATTTTTACGGAGGAAATGATAGCATATTATGAGGACACAAAGAGCAACACCTTCTTTAGGCAATTGATAAATCTTAAACAAAAGGGTTTAATGGGGGAGCACATTGAGGACTTCCAAAAACTGAATATAAGGGTAACTGATATTCCAGAGGAACACGAGATTGATCTCTTCATAGATACTTTAAAGGATAACATCCAACATGAAGTTTGCGTTTTGGAAACTGATTCATTGGAGAAGGCATTAAGGTTGGCAAGAAAAATTGAATGTAAAATTATGGCAACAAGGAAGCCTAGCAGTCACTTCTATAAATAGGGAAGTGTTGCTACTCCTAGATTTCCACAACCTGCAAGGCTGACAGCACAACAATTGGAGGAAAAAAGAGAAAAAGGGCTTTGATATAGTTGTGATAGCAAATACACTAAAGGTCATAAGTGTGCTGAGAAGAAATTATTTTACATAGATTGTTAAGATGAAGAAGAAAATGAACAAGAAGAGGATATACACCAGGAACCAACCCAAGAAGAGGAAGAAATGAGTTCGACCATATCGTGTAATGCATTGGCAGGAACTCTCAACATAGAAGGACATATCAATAAGAAAAAGGTAATAGTTTTGATTGATTCAGGTAGTACCCATAATTTTATTCATTGTAAGGTAGCCAAGGAATTGAATTGTTTCCTATACCCAGCACTAGAATGTCAAGTGATTGTTGCAAATGGAGGAACTATAAATTGCTCTAGAAAATGCCATAATATCAAGCTAACCATGGGGGAATATGTATTGAATAGTCTAATGCTTTCCATTCCTATGGGAGGTGCTGATGTTGTACTAGGAGTACAATGGTTACAATCTTTGGGGATGGTAGCTTTTAATTTTCAAGAACTTTTCTTGAAATGTTTTTAGAAGGAAATAAAGTCGAATTACAAGGTATTGCGGGGAAGCCGGGAAAGATAATAAGCTCTAATGTCATGAAAAAGCTTCTAAAGAAAGAACAATGAGGCATAATTGCACAATTATGCTCACTAGAAGTTCCAACATCAAAATCATCTATTTCTGCAGATCTCTAAAAATTCTTGGACAATCATTCCAAGGTTTTTGAAACTCCAAAAATACTCCCACCTATTCGTGATCATGATCACGCTATTAATCTGATTCCAAGAAGTGTTCCTCCAAACATCAGGCCTTATAGATATCCTTATGTCTAAAAGAAAAAAAATTGAATGTATGATTGCAAAAATGTTAGAGGCGGGTATAATTCAACCTAGTCAAAGTTATTTCTCTGCTCCTGTAGTATTGGTACACAAGAAGGATGGATCATGGCGCATCTATCTAGATTATAGGGAGCTCAATAAGCTCACCATTAAAGATAAATTTCCCATTCCTATGATTGATGAATTATTGGATGAATTACATGGAGCAATATATTTTACCAAATTGGATCTTTGTTCAGGGTATCATCAAATTAGAATGAAGACTAAAGATATTTCGAAAACAACATTTCGAACTCATGAGGGTCATTATGAATTTTTGGTCATGCCTTTTGGCCTTACCAATGCACCTTCTACATTTCAAGGCTTGATGAATTCCATTTTCAAACCCTTCCTTAGAAAATTTGTGCTAGTATTTTTTGATGATATACTAATCTATAACAGGTCTTCGAAGGATCATGTTCAACATGTTGACAGGGTACTTAAACTATCGCAGGAGAAATAATTATATGCAAAAACATCCAAATTTTTCTTTGGAGTACAAGAGGTGGAATATCTGGGTCATATTGTATCTCATGAGGGTGTTAA
The DNA here is from genome assembly GCA_034641835.2 of Pinus albicaulis. Classification (NCBI taxonomy): domain Eukaryota; kingdom Viridiplantae; phylum Streptophyta; class Pinopsida; order Pinales; family Pinaceae; genus Pinus; species Pinus albicaulis. The sequence goes on from CM076575.1 coordinate 1,932,254,690, forward strand.
GGTAGCCCCTAACAAAATTAAAGCCATTAAGGAATGGAAAGTCCTCACAACCATAAAGCAGTTGCGACGATTTCTCGGGTTAATAGGGTATTATCGAAATTTTGTTAATAATTATGGGAGAATAGAAGCTAACAACGTTATTGAACAAAAATGCATTTTCATGGACTCCTGAAGAAACTAAGGCATTTGAACATCTTAAAGAGGCAATGTGCCTAGAACCAAACTTCATAAAAACATTTATTGTGGAATGTGATGCCTCAGGAAATGGAATTGGTGTTGTTTTAATGCAAGAAGGAAGACCTATTTCTTTTGAAAGTTGTCCAATCAAAGGAAAGTATTTAAAGAAACCTATTTATGAGAAGGAAATGTTAGCAATATTGCATGCACTAAATAAATGGAGAACTTACCTAATGGGAAGACACTTCAAGGTAAAAACTGATCATGATTGTCTTAAACACTTTTTGGAACAAAGACTATCTTCAGAAGAGCAGCAAAAATGGGTCACAAAGATGTTGGGTTATGACTTTGAAATAATCTACAAAAAAGGAAAGCTTAATGTTGTTGCAGATGCACTCTCAAGAAAGAATGAAGAGGGGGAAGCATTGCTTTGTGCCATTTCTATTATCCAACCAGATTGGATAACTGAAGCAAGAGATGAATGGAAGAAGGACAAATATGTATGGACACTCATTCAAAAGTTGCGGCAAGATCCTAGTACATCTGATACATTCAGTTGGAAAAATGATTCCCTATGGTACAAAGATCACTTATATCTTTGTAAGAATTCCCAACTAAAACAAAAGATTCTTCTGGAATTGCACACTTCTCCTTTAGGAGGACACTCGGGATTTTTTAAAAATTACCACGGGGTGAAGAAAGAATTTTTTTGGGATGGCCTTAAATCTGATATTCAAAAGTTTGTAACGGAATGTTTGGTTTGCCAGCAGAATAAAGTTGAGACAATTAAGACCCCGGGACTTCTACAACCTTTATCCATTCCAAGTCAACGTTGGGAGGAGATTTCAATGGATTTTATCACAGGTTTACCTAAGTACGAAGGAAAGAGTGTCATCATGGTGGTAGTTGATAGACTTACCAAGTATGCACACTTTTGTGCATTATCTCATCCATTTAAAGCAAGTACAATTGCTACTACATTTATGGACGCAATTCAAAAGCTACATGGAAACCCAAGGGTTATTGTGAGCGACAGAGATCCCATTTTTACTGGAAATTTTTGGACGGAGTTATTTTCTTGTTTGGGTACTCAATTAGCTCATAGCTCATCTTATCATCCTCAATCCGATGGTAAAACTGAGATAGTAAATAAATGTTTGGAAGGATATCTTCGTTGTTTTGTATCTGATAAACAAACACAATGGGTCAAGTGGTTACCTCTCGCTGAATGGTGCTATAACACTTCCTTCCATACTGCAGCAAAAATGACCCCATTTATGGCACTTTATGGATATCATCCACCATCCATCACATCATCTTTAAGAGAAAATTCGAAGGTTCAAGCAGTGGAAGATCACATCGAGAATCAACAAGAAGTTCTCCAACTCTTAAAGGATAACCTGAATTTGGCACAAAATCGAATGAAACAACAGGCAGATCAACATCGCAGCGAGAGAAGTTTTGATGTAGGAGATTGGGTATTTTTACGGCTACAACCATATAAACAAATGTCCCTCAAACAAGCTAAGAAGGATAATAAATTATCGCCAAACTACTATGGTCCTTACAAGGTGTTGCAAAAGATTGGCACTATGGCATACAAATTGGAGCTTCCTTCTTCTTCGCGAGTACATCCAGTTTTCCATGTTTCATGCTTAAAGAAGGTTATAGGTGAAAATCTTCCAGTTCAAACAATATTGCCAGAACTTGATGAGGAAGGAAAAATCATATTGGAACCTAAAGCGGTCATGGAAACAAGAACTCGACAGCTACGAAATCGATCAATTTCAGAGTATCTCATCAAGTGGAAGAACTTACCCACTCAAGATTCTACATGGGAGGATGAGAATTTTATACAGAAGCACCCAGAGCTACTCAAGCATTGAGGACAACACTTTTTGAAGGAGAGGGGCATGTTAGGTCCCTATATTACTAGTATAGTCCCTTATTGTTGTTAGTGTAACCCCCTTATTGTTATTATTGTACCCTTGTAACCCCCATATTGTTATTATTGTGCCCTTAAATTATTATTGTTAGGTCGGCTAGGATTACATTGTGGCCCCACTAGGATTACCTTGTGGCCCCATGGACCCTATATATAGAAAGGAGGTTTTGTAATTTGAATCATCCAACAATTTTTCATTCATGTAATGTATTGGAGGTTGCCCCCTCGAAGTGGCTTATTTCTAAGGTGTTGATATCTCTTTTCTTCTCTTTTTGGAGCTGGTTTCACAACACTCACCCCTTTCGAGAAGATGATCCCAAATTCAGTTTTCTTCACACACATGGAGGTCGAGTTACTCAAGAGACAAGCGGTAGGGAAATGCTCGAGCTTTGAAGCTCTATTGGAATTTTGGTCGCCTCCATGTTTTATTTAATTAATGTGTTACTGAATGAATGCTATGCATATTTTTCAATTTAGAGGTCAAATTTCATCATATGTTGTGGTTAAGAAATACTCTAAGCTATTATTATTAATGTGCCATTTTAACGCTTATTTTTTTGTGTGTTTAATGCATATGGTACTAAAAAGGTTGTTGAACGACAAAGTATTTTCTGTGCTGAGCTAACGCACACCATTTTGTTTATCTTATTTCCTGGTTGGAATTTGACCTATTCATGTATTAATAGAGAAATAATTATATAGTTCTATTTATTTTCTAAGCATATATTGGAAAATGTATCTCTCCATAATATACAGATAATGTTAAATTATTGAATTGATTAAATATTTTCGGATCTAATTCTCTATTTTGGGTCATATTTTTTCTTAATCATGACTTGATTTCAGATATTTTTACTCATCTCTTGATATAGAGTCTGTTAGTCCTCTCTCATTTTTTATATTTGGATTAGAGTGAATTACTACGAGCCATGTATTCTAATTTACGTATGTTTCATTTTATGGTTTCAATATCAATGATATCCTACAATTCACACACACACACACATATATATAGGACTGGCTATTTTGACCTTATCAAGAAATGAAACAACTTGATTATGACTTTTCTACTACTTGTATACTGATATTAACCTTCATTATGGTGATTTACATGGGTCAATCCATCTCATTAGTCCAATGAAAAAATATTTTTCCTTTGTTTGGGTTAGAAAAAGCCCTAACAAATCTCCACCAAGGTTATCTAGACATTCAAGTTTTTCGTAGGCTCCCAACTTCCATACCAGGTTAAACTTCGAATTTAAAAACTCATTGGGATAAAATTCTTTCCCTCACCTCCCAAATCTGGTTATAGCATTTACTCTCATGTAGAAATAAAATAATTTTAGCAGTCACCTGCACTACTTGAATATTTATAGAGAACTACTATTTTTTGTGGCCTCTGCATATGTAATAAATTTATATGTAATAATACCAAAAATAAATTTAACATACAACGATACCATATAAAAAAAAAAATTCCCATGAGCCACTTCCCCAACAGATGCAAAAACTACACATATAATTACTCATGGATACCCTCTCTAAAACTAATTTATACTGCTACTAATCATAACTATAAATATTTCTACAAAACATGACATCACGGAATTTTCAATTGTAAACAAACAAAATGGATTTTTTATAACATAATGAATAAGATAAAAACAATTTATTTAAATGATAAAACAACTAGGAACTATAACTGTAAACTAAGTGCATGTTCTTGGGATGAAAAACCTTCCACCTAACCATGAACCTTCACCATTGGTTCCCCCTAAGCTTAGATCTCAATACCTCTGAATCCACAAGCTCTTGTGATTCTAGAAAATGTATTTTTATGCCTTGCTTCCCTAGCAGAGTTTTCTTTAGCGACATCTCACTTTCTAGGGTCTTCCAACCTAGTAACCTATGATTTTTCCTATATTTCAAAAAAAAAATCTTCCCTTTTTCCATTAAATTTGCATTTTTCTTCTGTGGTGCTTTATTCACTTTTTCTGAGTGTCCTTTCCATACCGAGTGATTTAATATATTTTTTTCTCCAATCATATTACATATCGTTAAGAAATGCTTAGGTATTTTTGGGAATAAATTGAGGTAAGTTTGTCTTGATATTATCCGTCCACTTTAGTTTCCGGATCTCGGTAATGATCTATTTAATTCAAGTGTTCTTTCCGAAGTAAATCTCCAAAAGTTTTATTTATTTATTTATTACATCATGATAAATTTTTTTCAAATTCAGTTCACTATGGTTTTCTGGCTATCAAAGCCAAAAATAGTTCAATCTAAACAACCAATATTTACATAGAAACGAAGGGGTAATACATCTTCCCCCTCTTGAAAATAACATGATCCTTGATTTTTATTACTGAACTACCTTATTCTTGAACAATGTTGGGTAGGATTCTTTCATAGTATTCTCATGTTCCAAAGTGGCCTCCTCAGGTGTAAAATGCCTCCACTTTACTTTAACTTGAGTGCCGACTTGATTCTAGAGCATGTTCTCTTTCCAATATAGGATACAGAGGGGATATGGAAGAAAGTATCTTTAAGGTTTCACCTATATCAAGTTCCAATAAATTACATGAGAGTTATCATGGATACAATTTCTTCACAAGGACATATGAAAAAATTTATGAACTTTAATTGACTGGCAGAGGCAATTGATATGCTACTTGACCAACTCTGTCTAAGATTTCAAAAGGCCCACACAACCATGGTGCCAAATTTTCACAAGTCATGGTTCTGAGAGTAATTTTCACAGGTTTTACTCATAAGTGGACAATGTCACCAATTATAAATTATTTGTGAATTATCTTCTTTTCCGTGTAACGTTTTTGCATGTATTGTAATTTTTTTATATTCAGTCTAATATTTCACATTATCTGTTCCATTTCTTGCAAAGCATCTGGCCCCAATATTAATATATCTTTTGGTTCACCCTACATGAGTGGCGTAAGACATTTCCTTCCATACAAAGCTTCAAAAGGACTTATTTTAATGGAATCTTGATAAATATTGTTATAGGAAAATTCTTCTAATAAAAAACATCCTACGAATTAGTAGGCCTATCCATGACATACATTCATATCATATCTTCCCGGATATGATTTTTCCTATCTGTCTGTCCATCCGCTTGAGAATGATATGAAGTATTGAAGTTTAATTGAGTCACCATGCCCCCAAACAAATATTTCCTAAACTTGCAGGTCAATTTAGCATCTTTGTCTAACACTATGATTTTTGTCCCTCCATGCAGTCGAAATATTTTCTTCATGAAAATTTTAGCAATCTGAGTTGTTCCAAAATTAGATTTCACTTGTATAAAATGTGTTTCTTTAGTCAAGGTGTCTACCATCACCATGAAGGAATCATGTTGGTAATTTTTTCTCGATAATACTCTAATAAAATAAATTGAAATTACCTCTCACTTTCTTTCAGAAATGGGCAATGGATTTAGCAATCCAATGGGATGTTGGTTTTCCACCTTTACTTGTTGACATTCTATTCATTCTGTTAATATTATGCCACATCACTCTTCATACTTGGACAAAACAAGTTTTTCCTTAATTTTGTTATCATATTTTGGTATCTTGTATGATTGACATATCGTTTCTTGTGGTATTCATCCAATATTATTTGTTTTAGCATGATCACATTGGGAATGTACAATATGTTTCGATAGGTTAATAAATTTTCATAATTTTCAGCATATCCATTTTTTTCTGTAATTTCTACTGATTTTTCTGATATTGAGAATCTTGTTGTAGTGGATTTAATATTTTACCCAATAATACAATGTGACAGATAGAATTTGAAACTATGGATGGCCAAGATATGTCCTTATTCTCAAATTATTTCTTGGCTTCTCACCTCTTTAGAGAAGTTGATCCCCAATTCATTTTTCTTCGCACAAATGAATATCGAGTCACACAAGAGACAAGAGGTGGGAAATAGAAAGTGCTCAAGATTTGAAGCTGTATTTTCATTTTGGTGGCATCCACATTTTATTTTATTAATGTGTTACCGAACGAATGATATGCATATTTTTCAATTTAAAGTTCAAATTGCATCATCCATTGAGGTGGAGAAATATTCTAAGCTATTATTATGAATGTTTGAGTTTAATGTTTACTTTTGTGTGTGTTTAATGCATATGGTATTAAAAATGTTCTTGAACGACAAAGTATTTATCTGTGCCGAGTGAGAACACACCATTTAATTTATCTTATTTCCAGACTCGAATTTGACCCATTGATGTATTAACAAAGAAATAATTGTACAGTTCTATTTATTTTCTAAGCATAGATTGGAAAAGGTATATCTCCATAATATACAAATAGTGTTAGTTTATTGAATTGATTAAATTTTTTCAGATCTAAGTCTCTATATTGGGTCTGATTTTTGCTTAATCATGACTTGATTTCAGATATTGTTACTCATCACTTGATATAGAGTATGTTAGTCCTCTCTCGTTTTGTATATTTGGATTAGAGTGAATCACTATGAGCCATGTCTTCTAGTTTAAGTATTTTTCATCTTATTGTTTCAATACCAATGATATCTTACAGTTCACAGATATATATATATATATATATATATATATATATATATATATATATATATATATAGGAATGTCTATTTTCACCTTCTCAAGAAATGAAACAACTTTATTATTACTTTTCTACTACTTGTATACTGATATTAACCTTCACGAGAGCGATTTACATGGGTAAATCCTATTATAGGTCAATTTGGGCACCATTCCCAATGACCTGGTTAAACTGGACATCATCTCCAGAACCAATGAAATGGGGTCTATCATCCCCTATCATTTCAGTTGCTACATGCCATAAGACAAATAAAACAATGTTACCGATGAAATAGGTAACCGCAATGTTACCTACTTTTTTTTGGTAGCATAAAAAGCACCCGATTTTGAAAAGTGGTGATGCAGAATCACCATTTTTTTTTTCGGTGCACATTTTTGACACTCTAAAATTTTTATTTATGAAGTCTGAATATTTGTTTTAAAATGTTAGTGATTTTCATGCTAATTTTGAAATGTATTGATGCAGCATCAATTTTTTTTTTTTTTTTTTTTTTTAGAGTGGTGATTTTCATGCTAATTTTGAAACGTATTGATGCTGCATCAACCTTTTTTTTTAGAGCAGTGATTTTCATGCTAATTTTGAAACGTATTGATGCTGCATCAACCTTTTTTTTCTAGAGCAGTGATTTTCATGCTAATTTTGAAACGTATTGATGCTGCATCAACCTTTTTTTTTTTAGAGTGGTGATTTTCATGTATGTAATAAAACACAAACTTAGATTAAAAAAAAAATATAAAAACAGTAAAAAAAACCAATAAAAATGTAAAAAAAACAAAAATAGCTCATAAAAAGAAAAAATTTAAACAAAAATAAATAAAAAAAACAAAAATATTTGAAAATTATATCAAAGGAAATGACAAAATTTGAAGAAAAAAAACACATAATTTAAAGAAAAAAAAACAAAAATTCACCAAAAAATTAAAAAAAAAAAAATCAAAAACATTTTTTTTCGAACTTATTAAAAAAAACAATATATTTAAAAATATATATATATTTAAAAAAATTTTAAAATAATTAAAATTACAAAATTAAAATTTAGGAAAAAAAATAAAAAAATAAAAAATTTAAATTTAAAAATATAAATTAAAAAATAATAATAATAATAAGGAAAAAAATACAACTTTTAAAATTTACAAAAAAAACAAATTAAAAAAAAACAATTAAAATTGAAAAAGAAAAACAAAATAAAAATTTTAAAAAAAAAAAAAAAAAAAAAACCCATCATTAAAAAACAAAAAAAATGAAAAAAACCACGTGCAAATAATTAAAAAACAAATATACATAAATTTAGTGTTTTTTTTTTTTTTTCAGTGAAACCATTTATAGATTTTAAAAATGAAAAACTAAATAAACGAAAAAAATAAGAAAAACAATTAAATTAAATTAAAATTTAAAAATTTTAATAAACAAATTTTAAATTTTAAATTTAAAAAAAAAATTATTCTATAATATTAAATATCAAAAAAATTAAACAAATTGAATTTAAAATAAAAAAATTGAATTAAAAAAATAATTTTAAATTTTTTGAAATTCAAATTTATTTTTTTTTAAATCAAATTAAAATAAAAATATTAAAAATTAAAAAAAAATAAAAAAATAAAAATAAAATCAAATAAAAAATAGATGTAAGTATATATTTAAAATAAAAAAAAAAAAAAAGAATTTTACTTCAAATAAAAATATTAAATTAAAAAAAAAAAATATTTTTTGAAAAAAAAAATTTATTTTTTCAAATTTAAAAAAAAAAAAAAAAATTTAAAAAGAAACAATTAAAAAAAAAATTTAAAAAAAAAAACAATTAAAAAAAAATTTTTAAAAAAATCAATTAAAAAAAAAAAATTTTAAAAAAAAAAAACAATTAAAAAAAAAATTTAAAAAAAAAAATCAATTAAAAAAAAAAATCGGCCCTCCGCCCGCGGGGGCCCGGGAGGCCGGCTGGGCCGCCCCCGGGGCGCCGCCCAGCGGGCGGGCCGCCCCAATAAAAAACTTTTTTTTATTGATTTTTTTTTTAAATGTTTTTTTTTTAATTTTTTTTTTAAATTGATTTTTTTTTTAAATTTTTTTTTTAATTGTTTTTTTTTTTTAATTTTTTTTTAATTGATATTTTTTTTAAATTTTTTTTTTTTAAATTTTTTTTTTTTTAAATTTTTTTTTTAATTGATTTTTTTTTTTAATTTTTTTATTTTTTGTTTTAAATTTATTATTATTATTATTATTTTTAATAATTTTTATTAAATTTCGCCCATTTTTTTTATTTAATTGATTTTTTTTTTTTAATTTCATAATTTTTCATTGTTATTAACTTTTACTTTTAGTTTTTTAATATAATTTTATAAAATTTAATAAATTTTTTATATTTTTTTTTAATTTATTTCGATTTAATATGTTTTTTAAATGTTTTACTCTTCTTCTTTTTTTTTTTGTTAATTATGTAAATTTTTTATATTTTTTATTTCAATTAAAATTGTGTATTTAAAATTAGATTTTTTTAAAAATGAAACTTAATTTTTTTAAATTAATTTTTTTTTTAATTTTTTTTATTTAATTTTTTTTCTTTTTTTTTTTTTCAATTTTCCACTTTTAATTGATTTTTAAAGTTTTTAAAGTTTTCGTTTAACAATATATATATTTTTTTCTTTTATATTTAAAATTTATTTTTTCTTTCAAAATTTATTTGTTTATTCATTTATTTATTAAAATTTAATATTTTTGTTTTTAAATTTAATTTGTTATTTTAATATTAACCTCTCTTTTTTTAATTTAATAAAATTTGATGTATATACCTATTTTAATTTAAGTTTATATATATATTTTATTTTTTATAATTTAAATTTAATTTATTTTTTATAGTTTATTTGTTTTTTTAATATATATTGTTTTAAATTTGATATTTTTATTGTATTTTATTTTTAATTAATTTTTTTTTTTCCTTTTAATTTGAATAGTGTTTTTTTTTTTTAATTTTGAATTTTTAAATTTATTAAAATTTAATATATTTCCTTAAATTTAATTATTTGTTTTAAATTTTTTTTTTCTTTTTTTAAATTTAATAAGCATTTTCTTTTTCTTTTAAATTTAATTTCTATATTTTATTTTTTTAATTTCCTTCCTTTTTTTACTTGTTTTTTTTTTTTTTTAATTTAATATTTTTATTTTGTTTTTATTTTTATTTTTTAATTTCTATATTTTTTTAAATTTTAATTATAATTTTTTTTTGGTTTATTTTTTATTTTTTTTTCCCTTAAATTTTAGGTTTTTTTTAATGATTGAATTAAAATTTTTACTTTGCTTTTATTTTTATTTTTTTTATTTTCATATATTTTTAAATTTTAAGCTTTTAAATGTTTTTATTTTTTTAATTTATTTTTTTTCTTAAATTTTAGGTTTTTTTTTAATGTTTGAATTTTAAAAATTAAAAAATGTTACTTCTATTTTTAAAAATGCCAAAAGTATGACACAAATTTTTTTTTGTTATTCCAGCATTTCAATCCTTTTTTCAAGAAACAATTTTGTTTTTACCATAATTTTATAAAATGTTGAAATTTGACCTTAAAAAAAAACGAAGTGCGTTCTGGAAGACACTTTTTTTTGGGGGTGTTTTTTCAATCCTTTTTTCAACAAACAATTTTTTTTTTAGCATAATTTTAGAAAATGTTGAAATTTGACCTTCAAAAAAAAACAAGTGCGTTCTGGAAGACACTTTTTTTTTTTGGGGTGTTTTTTCATGTTTTTTGAGAGTTTTTGGGCTAGAGTTCCCGTTTTGAGGTCAGGTTACCTATTTCATCGGTAACTATGTTATAACAAGAACAAATCATCCATCACTTCCATTGCAAGGTTTCCAAGATTTGAAGTACATGTTATGTCACCTATGAGCTCACCAACGTAGTCTCTCATGGGAATAAATTCTTTGCATATGCAGTTACCTCCATTCAAGGGTGCTCTCCAAAGCACTTCTCGACACTGAAGAGTGCGTTGGTCAAATGGGAGCGAAATTCCCATGGTTTTGGAATATCCACATGGCAAGTGCCTTCTAGAAGAGTCCATATGTGTCAAAATTCAAATCCATGTTTCCATATAACACCTCTGAGCCTGGGAACATTTCTTTCATATTATTAGAAAGTCATTGATAGAGAAGCTACCTTCAACTGTTCTATAAATTGAGAACATATCCTAGTACTTGAGAAGGAATAAATTGGGTAAAAAAATGTTGTTGGTTTCTCAATTGAGTGTTTGATTAGAGTGATATGCTGCTGGAGAGATGTTCGTTGTGATGAGTTTGGGATGATGCTGGAGTTGGTGACATCAAATCAATCGCTGGTTGTAACCTCCCCCTTCTATCCATTAATAAAGATTGTTGCCCATTTTCCCACATATGTATCTTTTTATGTTTCTATATTTCATATCATGGATTTTTAGCTGATGTATATGTTTCATGTTTCATTGATTTAAATGATTAAGACAAATAGGCATCTGTATATTGCAATCTCTTTTTTGTCTAGTGTTTATACTTGCACAAGCTAGTCTGGCGATCAAAGTTGGATTTGAAGGTACAACAAGACAGACAAATGGAGAATAGGAAGCACTTGGACCCCAAGTAAGTTTCTCCATATTTCTGTGTGTCTATTTACTCTTAGGAAAAGTGTCTGAAATTTCTTTGATCTGTTGTTCTAAATGTATAGCACCAAATTTAGGGAATTTGTTTTATCCATAATTCATAATTCCTCATAACAATTTTGTTATGCGAAATTATGAATTACGGGTAAAAAAAATTCCCTAAATGTGGTGCTATGCATTTATAACAATAGATCAAAGACTTTGCAGAAAATTTTCGTAAGAGTAAATATACACACATAAATATGGAGAAAATTACTTGGTGTCCAAGCGCTTTTCTCCTTTTATCGCTCTTGTTGTAGCTTCCAATCCAAGTTTGATCACTAGACTAATTCCTGCAAGTATAAACACTAACAAACAAAGATATTGCAATATATAGATGCCTATTTGTCTTAATCAGTTAAATCAATGAAACATGAAACATATACATCAGTTAATAATCACTGATATGAAATATCGTAACATAAGCAGATACATAGGTGGGAAAATGAGCAACAATCTTTATTAATGGATAGAAAGGGGAGGTTACAACCAGCGATTGATTTGATGTCACCAACTCCAGCATCATCCCAGCGTCATCACAATGAACATCTCTCTAGAAGCATATCACTCTAATGAAAAACTTTATTGAGAAACCAACAACATTTCTTTTCCCGATTTCTTCCTTCTCAAGCACTAGGATATGTGCTCAAATTATAGAATTTCTGAAGGTAACTTCTCAATCAATGACTTTCTAATAATAGGCAAGACATGTTCCCAAGCTTAGAGCTGTTAGATGGACACATGGATTTAAATTTTGACACATATGAACTCTTCTAGAAGGCACTTGCCATGTGGAGATTCCGAAATAATGAGAATCTCGTTGTTATTTGACCAACACACTCTTGAATGTCAGGAAGTACTTTGTAGAGTACCCTTGAATGGAGGTAACTAGATATGAAAATAAGTTATTCCCTGAAGATACTGCATTGGTGAGCCCATAGGTGATATAATATGTACTTCAAATCTTGGAAACCGTGCAATGGAAGTCATCGATGATTTTTTCTTGTTCTTTGTCTTAGGGCATGTAGCAACTGAAATTATAAGGGATGATAGACCATATTCCATTGGTTCTGGGGATCATGTCCAGTTTAACCAGGTCATTGGGAATAGTGACCTAATTTACCTATAACAGTCGCCCCCTAAAGCATGAAGTCCGAATAATAATAAAAATATTTTTTAAATGAGATGTTTTACACTATGATGGGCTGGAACTAAAGTGGAGTGGCGACCTGCATCAATATTACAATTATTTACATGATGATATATCCTCTTGATCATGAATAGCTGAGGGAAGGCATTCCCATGCTCATCACATAAACTATCTAATAACATGTACATAGTGCAGAAACTCATCTACATTGGAATGTTGCCCAATACAGACATGCCGACAGATATAGGCCCATGTTTGAATGACGATCTGTATGTAATGTCACCATAAAGATGATGTGTACAACAATCCTAAAATCGTAGCTCAAATGGCTGAAACTAGATCCAGGGTCTTCTTATCTTGTTCACTCGATTGTTCAGGTACAATTCTAGCCATGTGAATATATGATTTGTAGTCGAACATGGTAAGACATCATTTGATTACAAGCCAACGATGTGAGTTGTTAACAAATGCAAGAGAACAACCATTGATGTCAATGGCCCTCATGGTATTGCAGTACTTTTCATAAGGCATGAATAGATGATTTTATGTCGAACGCCAAGCAAAATATTTCAGTCAAAAATTTGGAAGCGAGGATCTTGTTAATGTTGTAACAAGCCTCATTGTACTAGAATATGATATTTCTAAGTGAACTTCCTGGATGATGATTTGACGTTGACAGGAAGCCACTTTATTGCAAAACGAGAGTTACTGATTTCGGAGACAAAATATGACTTGATATAGCAATGTTCAGGGATGACTGTCATGAGAATGAAGGTTTATGAGTATTGCAGAAGGATGAGTATTCACTGGATGACTTCTCATGAACTTATCGGTGACACTGAGATGAGTTGGTAGCATTGACCCAAAACTGAAGTGAAGGTATGATGAACCATAGCTTTGAATGAACTGTCAAGAGGATTACCCAAGCCAAACAGTCATGATCATGGAGTTAAGTGTTATGTTGAAGAACGACCTCCTACCGTAAAAGTTCTGTTCACTTTCCCAAACTTTTCCCGATCATTTATCAACTAGTACCTCTTTATTTTTTAACAATATTTAGGAGGATAACATATGCTTAATCTATAATTCAACCCTTCGAGCAAATAATGTATCACTATTTAATAATTTAACAAGTCTAGCGATGAATGAAACTCGATTATTTCCATGATCGACAAGCCCATTGCTATTTTATGTTTTAACGAGCCTAACGATAGTGACAACCCGATCCTTTTTCATATTTAGAGAGTTTGAAAAAGAGGACTAAAGAAAACTCCATAAGTACTTTTTCGTAAAGTTGTTGCCCAGATCCGAAAAAAGTGTAAAATAATATTTGAGAGAACCTGCTATCCATGTTCAACTAAGGCATTCCCTTTTCGTAAATAATCTATCTCAGTTTGGAAAAGGGTTAATCTTATACTGTGTAGATATCAATTTATTTACTTTTACGAGCTCGAACATACAAGTGCTCGGCAATATTGTCACATTATCAGAGTTTGAAAAGAGCTAAAAGAAGACTCCAGTGGTTCCTTTTTCACTGTTCTCAAAGCTCGAAAAAGAGATAAAAGTGTGCTTCAAGTCCTTTTTCATTTTTATCAAAGCTCACAAAATAAGGATAAAATTATGCTTTGTGGTCAAATCATTCTTGAAATAAATGTGCACTACTAATATGTTCATTAGTTGCAAACCTGTTCAAGACAACATTAAATGGATTAAAAATACCTATTTGATGATAAAAATTGAGTAAAACCATAGTCACAACAATAATATGATTTGAAAATAATCAAATGACTAATTAAAATATTTTTACTATTCATTTTTACCATTTGAAAGTTACCATTTGAATTTTGGAGCTCTGAACCTGTTTTTTCCCCCGAACTTCAACTGTTGATTCAGTGCAATTGGTAAGAATATTTTGAATTCTCCCACAAGAGCACATGTCGAATGCCCCCTACAAGAGCACATGCCCCCCAAGCTTCATTTCATTCACCCAAGTAGATTAATGGTTACTAATAGGTGGATGGAATGAAGGTTCATTATAGGGGAGGATTTGTTCCATTTTTTAACGAGCTTGACATAGGAAAATAACTATTCCCGTGGTCTGTTTCATTTTTTAAAGAGGTTGACAAAGTAAAAGAACTATCCTCAACACCTATTTCATTTTTTAACGAGGTTGACACAGTAAAAATAACTATCCTTATTGTGCAGTTGGAATAGTGAGTGTGCACTGGAAAATACATAGTCTAACCGAGTCATAATTTAAGGAGTTTGATGAGCACCATAAATGATAAGTTATAACATGCATTGACGGGTCTTCTCCAAGGTTTTCATTGAATTTTGGAATTTCATAGGGTAATCTCTATGAAATCACCAGCCACCAAGGAGAATAACTGATGGGACCAGCTTGATATTGCACTAAAATTGTGAATAAAGGATCAAGTCCTTCAATACTCATAAGGTAGGAACCAAATAGGATTCCAGATGATGACATGGGTGAAGTCAATGGACAAAATATCGAAGATGAAGCAACACTAGATGTTTTCACAGCTGAAATATATGGTTCAATCTCGGATGTTATCTCATCCATGGTAAAATGACCCAATGTATACCCTAGCAAATCTACAGGAACTCGAAGGAAACAGGATCAGCAAAAGCAGAGGAAGGTGATTCAGGAAAAGACTCGTACAGGTAAAGCTCCTTCCCAGAATGAGTTAGAGTTAAAGGTGTCTCATCTTGTGATATTCCTTGAATCGAAATCAAATCAGGTGCAAGAACTTCGTCGTCAGGCCCGAAGTATATTTCAGGTGGTTGACTATGCGATATGGGAGACTCAATGGCTACAATATATTTTGGACTGACTGATACAGGAACAAATTCCGGTTGTTCAACATCGGGATCAATATTTTCTCCATTTAGGGCATATAGCAACTGAAATATAAGGGGATGACAGACCCTATTTCATTGGTCCTAGAGACGATGTCCAGTTTGACCAATAAAAATTTCCCCCTAAAGCATGATGGGATCTAGATCAACTTCCGGTTGAACAACGTTGGGTTCAGCAGGTATGGTCTCAGTGATTGGATGGATCGTGACCACAGGTAGTTGTGAGGACTCTGCCTCGACAACAGTAATGAACCATTATTTATAGAAACAACTTGTGCTGATTCTAGTATATGTAAAGATGATGCTTCACCAGAGGTACTTATGGTACTGGTTTTGATAGAGTGATGTTGTCTTCGCTGACCATAAGTGACTTCCAGTGGTAAAGGTGGTTTCAATGCAAGTCTAAGTGAACGATGGGGAAAGGTATTTTATTCTTCCATGATGATTGATTTATTTTGTGACCAAAATGAAATAAACAAAATAAAAGGGTAATGGTAGGCAAAATGTTTACCAATAAAATGTGAACTACAAAATACCTCCTGGTGAACCAAGCAGTACTGGCAGAAAATCTCCCTGAATGTTGTGCTCAGTGTATCACAATTTACAAGGCGGCCGACTCGGTTCACTATAGATGGATAGCAACCTAAATTTGTCCTCCCAAATATACCCGAAGGTACGTGGAGGCCCAAGCCCATATTAGCGTTGTCTAATGCGAAACCGCACAGTGAGGGCACTCCTTTATACTTTTTGTACTATAACACCACCCAATATACCTGAAGATATGTGGACGAGCTACGATATACTTATGTATATGGAGTGAGGTATCACACTCAGAATGTATCGCAGATAATTAACGATAGTTGTTATGTTTTACGACGTCGAAACACGTCTCTAGCCTAGACCTTCTAAATGTTATCATTATGGTTCCAATGCCTTTTTAGGTAAATTTATGTAAATTTTAAGTTGATCTTGTTTATTAATTTTCCATTCAAGGTTCACCGTGATGATGTCATGGAAATTCCTAAAATGCAAACTAAAATGATAAGAAAACTTTTCACTTTTATCCTTTTCAATGAAAATATTAGCTAATAAAGGGAAAGAGAAATTAGTTTTGAGAGCAAAAAACAAAGAGCACATACTAATATGCAGCTTTCCTAATCTCTTCCTATGCAAAACACACAATCCACTACATGAAAATGTAGGTTTTTCTTTTCAATCCCCTTAATGTGAATGCAAAAAGGAAATTATATGCATCAAATCAACAAAAAAAAACGCTTTCTTCTTTGAGAAGCGATGAATTTAACAACAATTTCTCTTTTAGGAAAAATGAAGAATGGAACTACAATTTTTCTTACAGGAAACAAAGAATTTAACGAAAATTTCCTTTACGAAAAAAAATGGATCTAATGCAGAAATAAAAATACTTTGAATTTGATTTTTCAATGATAAAGAAAAACACTTAAAGGGACATTGAACAAAATTAATTTTCAAAGGAGGAATATTCAGGCAAATTCACTGGTCTCTATGAGGTATTAGACAATTGAAAACACAACAAACAAAAGGCTGAATGTTATGTCAATGACAAATTAAAAGGAAATTTGGTTGGCTTGGCGGACAATGCAGTCTCTAAAGGGAGACAGTGTGTTGCAAAGCACCCCTGAGTGGGAGACAATGCTATTCAAAGAACTGTGTCTTGACCAAGATAAAGCTGGGCACAGCAAAGAAAAAAATTCAAGCTGCTAAACACACTTCTAATGCAATTCTTTGTTTGAAAAGTCTAATAATTGAGAGCAGATGCTACTGGGTGGATAAGTAGAGGAAAAGATACCAAGGATGAAGGGAAAATCCACAGGGGAGTTGCCAATTTGTTATCCGCAGTTCATAATTCCGTATAAAAAATTTGTCTTATTAGTCTGATGTCAAAATATTTTTCCTTTTTCTGGGTTAGAAAAAACCCTAACAGATCTCCACCATGGTTATCTAGAAATTTAAGTTTTTCGTACACTCCCAAATTCCATACCAGGTTAAACTTCAAATTTAAAAACTCATTAGGATAAACTTCTTTCCCTCACCTTCCAAATCTGGTTATAGCATTTACTCTCATGAAAAACTAAAATCATTTTAGTAGTCGCCTACACTGCTTGAATATTTATAGAGAATCACTATTTTTTGTTACCTCTACATATGTAATAAATTTATATGTAACAATACCAACAATTAATTTAACATACGACGATACCATATAAAACATTTTTAATTCCCATGAGCCACTTCCACAACCATATGCAAAAATCATGTATAGAATTATTCATGTATGCCCTGTCTAAAACTCATTTAGATTGCTGCTAATCATAAATGTAACTATTTACACAACACATGAAGTAAAAAAAAATTCAACTGTAAAAAAACAAAATGGATTCCGTATAACGTAAAGAATAAGATAAAAAAAATTACTTTAAATGATAAAATAACTAGGAAATCTAATTGTAAACGAATTGCATGTACTTGGGATGAAAAACCTTCCTCCTAACCATGAACCTTCACCACTGGTTCCCCCCGAGATTAGATCTTACTACCCCTGAATCCACAACCTCTTGTGATTATAGACAAGGTATTTTTATGTCATGCTTCCCTAGCGGAGTTTTCCTTAACAACATCTCGATTTCTAGGGTCTTCCAACCTAGTAAACTAGGATTTTTCCTATGTTTCGAAAACAAATATCTTCCCTTTTTCCATTAAATCCTGCCTTTTTCTCATGTGGTGCTTTATTCACCTTTACTTAGTGTCCTTTCTATACCAACTGATTTAATATATTTTTTTCTCAAATCATATTAAATCTCATCAAGAAATCCCTAGGGATTTTTCAGAATAAATTAAGGAAATTTTGTCTTGATTGTATGCTTCCACATTAATTTCCGGATCTCACTAATGATCTATTTAATTAAAGTGTTCTTGCCCAAGTAAATATCCAGTTTTTTTTTTAATTTATTTATTACATCATACTTATTTTTCAAATTCATTTCACTATGGTTTTATGGTCATCACAACCAAAAATATTTCAATCTAAACAAACAATATTTACATAGATACAAAGGGGTAATACCTCTTCCCCCTCTTGAAAATAACACCATCCTGGGTGTTTTTTACTCAACTACCTTATTATTTAACAATGTTGGGTAGGATTATTTCATAGTATCCTCATGTTCCCAAGTGGCCTCCTTAGGTGTAAAATGCCTCCAATGCACTTTAACCTGAGTGAAGACTTGATTCCGGAGCATGTTCTCTTTCCAATATAGGATACAAAGTGGATATGGCAGAAAGTATCTTTCGAGTTCTACCTATATCAAGTTCCAATCAATTGCATGAGAGTTATCATGGGTATACTTTCTTAATAAGGACATATGAAAAATTTTATGAACTTTAATATGACTGGTAGAAGCAAATGATATGCTACTTGACCAACTCTGTCTAAGATTTCAAAAGTCCCACACAACCATGGTGCCAAATTTTCACAAGTCACGGTTCTGAGAGTACTTTTCCTGGGTTTTACTCATAAGTGGACATTTTCTCCAGCTATAAATTATTTATGAATTATATTCTTGTCTGCGTAATGTTTTTGCATGTATTGTAATGTTTTAATATTCTATGTAATCTTTCACATTACCTGTTCCATTTCTTGCAAAGCATCTGGTCCCAATATTAATATATCTTCTGGTTAACCCTAGATGAGTGGTGTAAGACATTTCCTACCATACAAAGCTTCAAAATGACTCATTTTAATGGAAGCTTGATAGTTATTGTTATAGGAAAATTCTTCTAATGAAAAACATCCTACGACTTAGTAGGCCTATCCATGACATACATTCATATCATATGTTCTAGGATCTAATTTTTCCTTCCTATATGTCCATCCGTTTAAGGATGATATGCAGTATTGAAGTTTAATTGAGTCCCCATGTCCCAAAACAAATATTTCCTAAACATGGAGGTAAATTTAGCATCTATATCTCACACTATGATTTTTGGTCCTCCTTGCAGTCAAAACATATGCTTCATGAAAATGTTAGCAATCTGAGTTCTTCCAAAAGTAATTTTCCCTTGTATAAAATGTGTTGCTTTAGTCAAAGTGTCTACCACCACCATGAAGGAATCATGTTGGTATTTTTTTTCTTAGTAATACTCTAATAAAATAAATTGAAATTTCCTCTCACTTCCTTTCAGGAATGGGCAATGGATTTAGCAATCCAATGGGATGTTGGTGTTCCAACTTCACTTGTTGACATTCTATGCATTCTATTAAATATTATGCGACATCACTCTTCATACTTGGAAAAAACAAGTTTTTCCTTAATGTTGTTATAATATTTTGGTATCTTGTATGATTGACATATCGTTTCTTGTGGTATTCATCCAATATGATTTGTTTTAGAATGATTACAGTGGGAATGTACAATATGTTTCGACAGGTTAATAATTTTTCATAATTTTCAGCATATCCATTTTTTCAGTAATTTCTACTAGTTTTTCTGATATTGAGAATCTTGTTGCAGTGGATTTCTAATATTTTACCCAAAATATGTACTAGTACTACTCACAGAGCTTCTTATCATAGCATGAGCATGTCTACTTAAAGGATCTACAATCTTGTTCTATTTTCCTTTTATGTGTTTTATATCAAATTTAAATCATTAAGGAAAGCTAACCACCTTGCTTATCTAACATGTAAATCAGGTTGGCTAAGGAAATATTTCAAACTAATGTCAATTTTCACCAAAATGAACTTATTTCCTAATCATGATGGTGTTTCAACATTTTTAGAGCATGTATCACTGCAACCAACTCTACATCATATACAACGTAATTATTTTCGTTTTTTTAGCTTCCTTGACTCATTGGCTATTATTGTATTTTACTACATCAACACACCCCAAGTTATTCCAAAAAGGAATCTATATGTAGACAGTAAATTCCTTATTTAGGCTGACAATTTCTAATTTTTGGGTTATTGTTAATAATTTTTTTAACCTGTGAAAACTTTCTTAACACTTTTCTTTCCACTGAAACTTTATACCCTTTTGCTGCAAGGAAGTAATGGGATAAGCTAGTTTTGAAAAAACTTCTTCAAATCTTCAATAGTATCCCTCAATCCCCATAAATGAACAAACTCCAGATATATCCTTATGTGTGGGCCAATTCGTAACCACCCTAACCTTTTTAGGGTCCACAGATAGTCCTTCCTTGGAAATGATGTGTCTTAAATATTCTATTTTGATTTTGTAAAACTCAAATTTTTTGAGTTTTTCATAAATATTATGCTCTCTAAAATTCTAAAACACCAATTTGAGATGCTCTTTATGCTCTTCTTCATCTTTAGAGTACACTGGGATTTTATCTATGAAGACTAACACAAACCTGTCAAAATATTTGTTAAGTACGTTATTCGTTAGACACATGAAGGTTGTTGGTGTGTTAGTGAGACCAAAGGTTAACACTATGAACTCATAGTCACCATATATGGCTCTAAAATTCATCTTCTGAAAATCCTCATCTTTTATCTGTAGTTGATGATAACTCATCCTGAAATATATTTTTGAAAAATATTGTTTCTCCCCTTACTTGATCAAGCATGTCATCAATTCGAGGCAGTGGATATTTATTTTTGATAGTTATCTTATTCAGTTGTCGACAATTGATGCACATTATAAATGTGTCATCATTTTTCTTGACAAATACAATAGGGTCTTCTCATGGTAAGATATTGGGTATGATATAACCCTTGTCTAGAAGTTCCTATAACTTGATTTTGAGCTCTAACAACTTCGGCATGCTCATTCGATAAGGGGATCTAGATTAAGGGGTGGCACTTGGTACTAATCAATAGAGAAATATATGCCTCTACAAGGAGTTAACCTGGGAATTTCCTCTATAAAAACATCTTGAAACTCTCTTATAATACGTAGGGTCCCTAAGTTTCATTTTTCTTTTAGGTGTTCATTTACTTCCACATGCACCAGGTATACTTGACATCCTTTCCTTGCATTATTTTTATACTGCAAGGCTGAGATTTTATGGACTGGTATTGGTTTTCGCTTTCCTTTAATTAATATGAGTTGTCCATTTTGATCTACACAACTCATTTTTTTGTCTGAAAAGTTTATGAAAGCTCCTTGTTTCTCTAACCAATTAATATATCATAAGATCCTAAGGGAAGAAAGTTTAAATCCACTTATGTTTGGTAACCATCTAATTCCATGTGAAATTGTCTTATTTGATGGATTACTTTTCATTTGGTACTGGTTTCTAATTGTATCATCCATGCATTCCATAATTTCAAAGATTTCAATTTACATTTTTCCATGATTTGCGGGCTAATGTAACTTAAAATAGCTCTAGGATAAGTTAAAATAGAAACAAATTAGTTTAGAACAGTACCTCAATATAAATCATTGTAGATTTATGCTCAGCCTATCTCTCTTCTAGTGATACACTGATTCTATTAATATTTCTGGAAACATCATTTACATTTTTCGCTTCATGGACTGCATGAATATTTTTAATCAATCAAGAATTATGTGGGCAGTACCCTAACAGATGTGGTTCACCACAACCCCAACACTTCAATAGTTCTCTTTCCTTTCCCACTATTCTATTTTTTTTATTCACTTACATGGCATTTGACCTCATGTGAGACTGAGCACGATGATTTACACTTCTCTTTCTAAATTTCTTCCTTTAATGATCATTTCCCAAAAATTTAAGAGAAGGATATTTTTGTCTTTTTATATTCACGAAAGATTTAGTTTTATCCTTACTTTTCCATGGTTTTGAACCTTCGGTCTATTTTTGAACTGTTGGTAACACAATCTATGTTTTCTTAGTACTTCATCCATGGACTTAGGATTTTCAAACTCAATCCTTTCTTTGTAAGGTGTTACTAAATATTTCAAAAATATTTGTACTTTTACTTTCTCTTCTTTAATATAGGGCACATACCATAATAAGTTTAAAATTTTTTCTACAAACTCATCCATAGTTAGCTGCCCCAACCGTAACTCATGGAATTACTTAGCACATTCATCATAATATCATTCACTCAGGTACCGAGAATTCAACCATTTCTGAAATCCCTCCTAGTAAATTGTCTTCTCTTCCAACATATGTACACTTTTAGCTTCTTCCTACTAGAGAGTAGATTTTCCCTGCAACTGGTAAATGGGCTTTCGAGCCTTCAAAATACTCTTATATTTATATAACTGAAATTATTTGATCATGTTAACAAGCCAAGCCTCCACCTCTTCATCTTTTTCCCCATAAAAAGAAGGGAGTTTTACTTTTCTAAAAACTCCTTGTAACTCCATTCTCTTGTTTTTCTTTTGTAATTTTGGATACATTTTATCTGATTCCCCTACACTTTTAGACTTCTCCGACTTTGTTTCTTCCCCTTTCCTTTTCCACCCTTTTGGTTCTACGCTTCTATGTTTGGACTTCTCATTCAACTCCCTTATCATCCGTTCATGTTCCTCACTAGCCCTCAACAATTGTTCATTGTTGTTTCTGAGATGAGCCAATTCTTCTTGCAAGTTTCTTATAACCTCCATAAACTTGGAGTTTGTTGGAGTATTTCCTCCTCCTAATTCAACATATAAATCTTCATCACATGTGATGGATGTAGGACATTCCACTTCCATCCTGTAATGTTTTGCTTCACATATGTACCTTATAATAGATTACAAGATACTATCAATATTTTATTAATAATATTTCTACACGTAATTTTATTAATTGTGATTGTCCATTACAATCCCAGTGCTAAAACCAGACATTCTAATACCACCTGTCACATGCCTCTTCTTGAAAAAACCTCTTCACCATTAGCAAATATATCTATATATATATATATATATATATATATATATATATATATATATATATATATATATTATCCCCATGTATTAACAACAAGAAGTACCATCTTTTACTAGTTATTTTTTTGTTCTATTTGTCATTCCATACCTGATTTGTTTTCATGAAAGGACTTACAAAAGAATCATAACCTTTACCGCCTATTAAAAATCAACTTGTTTATGATATACTTATCTTTCCTACATACCTTATTCAAGACCTTACATATACTCAACACCTTACCTTAGTATAAATCTCCCATACGACTACGACGAGGCTTGCTATGTAAATTCATTTTATTTATGGTATATCCATATCATATTAAACAAAATTAGAGTTAAATGGCAACATTATGAATTTTTATTAGGTTAGTATATTACTTGTTATATAGTACTTGGACAATGATTCCTATAGAGCATGTGGTAAACCAAAGTTATTATGGATCATTACATATCTTCCTAAGGCAAGTTTAGGATATTAAAAACTGTATATATATTTTTTAAACCACATTTCTGATGGTGTATCTTTCACCACTACATAAATTTAAAGCCTTCATGTGTGGAAGCCATATGGTATAACTAAGTGGTATGTATAGGGAGTTGTATGACCAATTCTGTTGAGCAGCAAAAATTATAAGGATAGAACTGTATCTTAAAGTTTATAAATATTGGCCAATAATACTAGTTTTTAATATGCAAATTGTGAAAGACTTGGCGATACTTTTGTAAAAATATTTATATTTATAATGATTTTATATAGTTTCTATAAAATTTTGGTGATTTCTAAGGTAAAATATTGTTATACTATAAAATTTGGACGAATCATTTTCTAAAAAAATGGAAATTCATTAATATTTTTTTTCTGAGAAAACACTAAAAATTGTTAGCCCTTCTGTGAATATTAGCCCCTAAAATTTTCCCTGCTATTGAGATAACACACCAAGCACCATATGCACATCACATAGAGTGCATAACTCATTTTTTTATGGACATATAAGATGCTTCAAGAAAATCCACTGGTTCGTGGTGCCTCATTCAAACCCTAAACCCCATATCCAATTTATCCTTTGTCATTTTCTTCATAACCCATTCTCTGAGCAATGCTAAGTGAACGCCCACAAATCAGAGCAGTTGTTTTGGTATTACCATGCATTCAGGTCACCTTCCTTGCTATTGCACATTCCTAACTAGTTAATTTAGGTTTTGTTTATATCGCTCGCAAGTTTCCTTGTGTATAATGTTGTTATGACACAAAATATGACTATGTGGCTTGCAACAAAACTCGTATTTTACCCTTTTTAACTTCCAATTCCAGCCACCATCACGCGAATGCTCTACCATTGTCTTTCCTAAATAATGTGTACCTGTTCTTTAGAGGTAGGGTTTGTTAATCTATATTTTTTTTTCTCTTTGATCTAGTTTACCCAATTTCTTTCTCCTGGTAATACTATTGTGTCGCAACTGAGACTCTTGTTTTTATTTTATATAGGGGAAGAATGCATTAAGACTGAGATTTGAATCTTAATCTGGGTTTTTTGTTTCTCATAAGGCCAAGTGAGTTTATGGGTTCCTTCGAGACTCAATCCATCTGTTCCTCAATCCTATATTGAAAGCTTAAACCCTTCTCTTTATATATATATATATATTCTCAGATAGAAGAGGAAAATACTTCAACAACTCGTGTAACAAGTAAGCCTTTGTATTCGTTTAATTTGGGGCTTGTAGTTGAAGTTGACACCATTTGGTATTTTAGGAAACTTTTCTCATTTATATTCAATAGAATTTATTTCATGTTTTTGACCCTTTCACAGGTATGGAAATTACAAAAATACATAGGCAGAAAACACCAGCAAACGTGAGACAAGCTCACTCAACACAATGAATTCATTTGCTCAATTACATCACACTTATATAGGAAACTCACACACCTAATCTTCCTGAAAACGGGGAAACAAACCTGAATATGTGCAACCAATTCCTAATTACACCCTCTCGTTCAACCACTCACAACTAATTCTATTTCTGCATTATTATCACATCCTCCCTTAATGGAGAAATGGATTGTCTACAATACCTAACTGACTTCTAAAAACTTCAAATTTGATTTTACCAAGGGGCTTAGTAAATATATCAGCCACATTATCCTTGGTATTACAAAATATCAATTCAATTTCATTCGACTCAATTTTCTCACGTACAAAGTGGTACTGTAACTCAACGTGTTTTGTTCTAGCATGGTAAACTGGATTATGTGCTAATTTGATAGCACTCTGATTATCACAATTGATACATGTTGAACCAATTTGCGCTTCTTCAAGATCTGCAAGAATTCTCCGCAACCAAATAGCTTCACAGGTGGCATTGGTCAAAGCTTTGTACTCTGATTCTGTTGATGATAAAGAAACAGTTGGCTATTTCTTACTACTCCAAGATACGACCCCCGATCCAATATGAAATGCATAGCTAGAGGTAGATCATCTGTCATCTGGATTTCCTGCCCAATCTGAATCAGAAAAACCTGTCAGTGCAACATCAGATTCATCAGTATACATAATACCTAAATTCACTGTTCCCTTTAAGTATCGGAGAACTTTCTTTGCAGCATTCCAGTGATTTCCTGAAGGCTTAGCCATGAATTGACTAAGGATACTGACTGAGTATGCAATTTCTGGTCTGGTAGTGGTGAGATAGTTCAAACTTCCCACTAACTGACGATATAATGTTCCATCTGCCTCTTTCGATCCATCTTCTTTGTACAACTTTTCATTATGTTCTAAGGGAGTTGACATAGCTTTGCAATCTGTCATATTGAACTTTTTAAGAATCTCCTTAGTATATTTGCTTTGAGTGATCAAAGTTTTACCAGGCTCTCTCCATACCTCAATTCCTAAACAGTAATGAAATTCACCCAAATCTTTCATTTCAAATTCCTGTGACAACTGAACTTTAATTTATTCAATTAACTTGTGAGCACTGCCTGTGATAATGAGATCATCCACATACAAAGATATTAAAGCAACATTTCCTTTTTCATCTTTCTTAACATACAAGTTAGGATCATTTTTGCTTTTCACAAATCCATTCTGAAGAAAGAAGGTATCAATCCTTACATACCATGATCTTGGTGCCTGTTTCAAACCATACAATGCCTTTCTTAACCTGCAAACCAGATGCTCCTGTCCCTGTTTGACAAACACTTCAGGTTGAACCAAATAAACTTCTTCCTTTAAATCACCATTTAGAAAATCAGATTTGACATCCAATTGATGTATATTCCAATTATGTTTTGTGGCTAAGGCAATCAGTAATCTAATTGTATTCAACTTAGCTACTGGTGCAAAAGTGTCTTCATAATCAATTCCCTCCTTTTGAGCATATCCTTTTGCTACTAATCTTGCCTTAAATTTATCAATTGTACCATCTATTTTAAATTTCAATTTGTACAACCATTTGCTTCCAATTGGAACTTTATTTTCAGGAAGTTCCACTAATTCCCATGTTTGATTTTTCATAAGAGAAGCATACTCATCATTCATAGCATTAATCCATGGTTCATGTTGTTTAGCCTGCTCATAATCAATTGGTTCTTCAACATTCATTATATTAGACATTAAGGCATAGTCTCTATACCTTGAAGGAAGCTGAGTTTGTCGGGACGACCTCCTTGGTGCTTCAATGCCCGTGGGTGTTCCATCCATGATTCGTCGGCTTTGAGGTGAATCACCCCCTTGTGATGACTCACTGCTGCTGGATGTGCTCATACTGCTCTCATCCTGATCCTGTACCTGTACCTGTACCTGTTCCTGTTCCTGCTTAATCAAAGTATCAAGTTTGACATGAGCATCATTAGATATATGCCATGCATCATTCTTTGTATTACTTTTATCAGCCTGCTCATGAAACAGCACATCACGACTTGCAAATAGTTTATGGGAATTTGGATCAAACAATTTATAGGCTTTCTGATCCGTACAATATCCAATGAAAACACACTTGATTGACTTGGCATCAAGTTTTCTTCTGTTAGCTTTAGGAATATGAGCAAAAGCAGTACATCCAAAGACTTTGAAATGACTCACATCAGGTTTATACCCATGAAGAACCTCAAAAGGAGTTTGAAAAACTAATTGCTTAGTGGGACATCGATTCTTCAGATAAACAGAAGTGTTAATGGCTTCTGCCCAGAAACCATTAGAGATGTTCCTACCTTGCAACATACTACGAGCAGATTCCACCAAGGTTCTATTCCATCGCTCAGCAACACCATTTTTCTGAGGGGTATGTGGCACTGTGAACTGTTGTTGAATTCCATTAGATTTACAATAGGTGTTAAATGCTTTTGACTTATATTCACCCCCTTGATCAGATCTGAGTATTTTAATGCACTTGCCTGTTTGTTTTTCAACCATAGTTCGAAACTCTTTAAAATACTCAAATATGTCACTTTTCCTTCTAATGAAATAGACCCAGGTATACCTAGATCTATCATCAATAAAAATAACAAAGTATGAAGCACCACCAAGAGACCTAGTTTGCATAGGTCCACATACATCAATGTGAATTAATTCAAGTATATCATACTTTCGTTTCTCAGTATGAACCGGAAACTCTTCTCTATGCTGCTTACCAAGTGCACAAGCTTCACATGGTAAATGTTCACACTTCATAACAGGAAGACCTTCAACCATTGATTTCCTTTGCAACAACGATACATCATTGTAATTTAGGTGCCCATACCTGTGATGCCATAATTCTGCTGTCGATGTTTCTTTGGATGTCAATGCAACATGGCGCTTCACTGTCACATCCAATCTGTATAATCCTCCAACCCTGGTACCTGTAGAAACAACCCTATAGTGGTCCTGAACATCTTTCACTATACACACCAATTTACCAAATTCAACTTTTAAATGATTATCAGTGATAGTGGAAACAGATATCAAATTCTTTCTGAGAGCAGGTACATACATCACATTATGAATCTATCGCATTTGTCCATTAGGTAAGTACACATTTATTATGCCATAGCCTTGAACTTTAAGTGACCTGTCATCTCCTAAGTAAATGTGTGTACCATCAGATTTCTCATAATATTTATCATACCATTCTTTATTACAAGTCATGTGTGCCGATGCACCAGAATCGATGAACCATGCATTCTCATCATCAGTTTCAGCAGACAATGCAGCATCAGAAAGAAATAACTTAAGATTTTTAAATCCATCATTCACTGAAGTGTCTCTGTTTATGTAATTTCCATTATGCCTTCTATGTCTTTGATTTGATTCATTATTCTTTCTCCTATAGCAATCTTTAGCCAGATGTCCAGGTTTTCCACAATAATCACATTCAATGTTCCTTTTAACATAAGAATCAGGAGGTGCCATACCTTTCTGCTTTGCTTGAAACCGGCCTCTGTTCCTGTCCCATGGTCTCCCACGGAATGGTCTTTTGCCTCTTGCAGTCAAAGCCAAATCAGAACCATTTGACTCCAGTTCAAAATTTTTCATGCGCTCTTCTTCTTGAAGAAGAATTCCAGCCAATTCTTCAAATGTAGGAGGTGTCGGTCTAGCTGAGAGAGCTGAAATAAATACTTTATAGTCTGGGACTAACCCCTTTAAAGCAACAGTTACCAAGTCTGTACTAGAAACCTTTTCACCAATATCACCTAGTTTATCACTCAGGTATTTAATCCGGGAAACAAAGTTGCTAATGCTCTCATTGGCTTCCATTTTAATAGATAGCAGCTTTGTTTTTAAAAATAAAATACGGTTTGCATTAGTAGTTTCATACAAACCTTTAAGAGTGTCCCAAGTCGCCTTGGAAGTTTCACAGTCCCGAATGTGAGGAATAATATTGTCCTTCACTGACATGCGTAGCAGCACCCTTGCTTTCATTTCACGCTTCTCCCAATCTTGAGTGGCAACAGGAGGTTGAGGCTTGGGCTCGTCACCTTTGACAATCGTCCAGAGATTGTATGCCTCCAGTACTGTTATGAGCTTAAATTTCCAGTTTACATAATTTTCTCCATCAAGTTTTGAAGACTCATTTAAATAGGAGTCAGCAAGTGGATTAGCCATTGTGGTGAAGATCTAAATATGCAAAAGATCTAGATTGCAAATGTATTGCACACTCTCCTTAAATTGATTTAAAAAAAAACTTGCTCCTCCTTTTTTTTTAAAAATGCCAAGAACAAATATAAATTTTTCCAACTCACATAAAACTGCACAGCCTTTCACTTCGGAATTTGTTCAATTCAAAAAAAACGTTTTTTTAAAAAAACTTTCTTACGGCCCTCCAAGTAAGCTTACAGCTCACCAAAACGCAGAGCCTTTAAAAGCTTTGAAAATGCACCAAATGTGCTGGAAATTCAACTGAAGTTGAATTTCAGCTCAACTCAATTGAAGTTGAACTGCGCTGGAAAAAATTGAAGTTGAATTATGTTGAATTCAATTGAAGTCTTTTAAGGCAGCATCCAAAAACAAAAAAAATGCAGAAATGTCCACCTCTGTTCTACAAATTCCACCCACGTACCACACTAAAATCAACAGGTCCGCTCAACACCGTGAGCAACCACGTGCAGATCCGCTCCAACGCACAACATCTTGGGTCCGCTCAACACCGTGAGCAACCACGTGCAGATCCGCTCCAACGCACAGCAAAAAAAATACCTCCGTGGGCCTGAACTGCAACACCTGACCACGTTTCAAACTTCGACCAGCGAAAATTGAATGCGGCTATGCATGAATCGGTGCAGCCTCCACACGCTGTTATGAACAGACCTTATAAAAAAAAAACGAAATCAGCAGCCTCTACGCTGGAATGGAGGCACGAAAAAACAACAGAGGTGATTCAATGTCGACGTGTGAAAACTTCACACGCCTCCACGAACAGCACGAACAACACCTTGGGTTTAGACAGCGGATGAGCTAGAGCTCAATCCAATACCCAACTGACCTGCGACCTCACTTGCGCTCCGATACCAAATTACAAAAATACATAGGCAGAAAACACCAACAAACGTGAGACAAGCTCACTCAACACAATGAATTCATTTGCTCAATTACATCACACTTATATAGGAAACTCACACACCTAATCTTCCTGAAAACGGGGAAACAAACCTGAATATGTGCAACCAATTCCTAATTACACCCTCTCATTCAACCACTCACAACTAATTCTATTTCTGCATTATTCTCACAATGGATACTGTATCCACACTTCGCTCCTATATCTCATTTCGCCTTAAATGGATGTTCATCGACTAACAATGCTCGCACTGCTATAGGTTTGTTCATCACATCCACTCCAACTAAGGGCTTTATGGTACTTTCCATACGGGGTTTTCCTCTGGTTTATAATTGTTTTTGTATGGCTATAAGTCATGCTTACTGTGCATTTCCCAAAATTCTTCCTAGTACTCATTGTGAAAAGACAATTATATAAATCTTATACTCAGACTTTATAACCTTGAGGGAATTTGTTTTGTTTCTATATAAGCTATTTGATCATAGTTTCCTCTATTCAGCATACTCTATTCTATTTATTTTCGTCTTATAATGGTTATTCTGATGCTGGTTATTATAGTTTTTCTTTCTGTAAAATGTAGTGGGACTGAGAAAGAAGGTATTAATTTGGCATGAAGCTTGTAGACATAGTTAAGTTTATTAGAAATCATTTTCCTTCTCATTAAATACATATTCAGTTTCAACAATTGCTTTTGCATCTCTTTCAATTTACAGAGTTTATATAATTCATGCATTATCAAGTGAATGTTATGCATATTTTTCAATATCGAGCTATAATTACATTATCTTTTGAGGTTTAGAAATACACACAGATATTCTTACAAATATATCAGTTGAACACTTATTTTTTTTGTTTTAATGCATATGGTACTAAAAACGTTCTTGAACGACACAGTATTTATCTATGCCATAGCTTGTGTGCACCATTTAGTTTATCTTATTTCCTGACTAGAATTTGACTTATCCATTTTTTAACAAAGAAAGAATTGTAAAATTCTATTTCTTTTATAAGAATAAATTAGCAAAGGAGTTTCTCCATAATATACAGATGGTGTTAATTTATTGAGTTGATTAAAAATTTTCAGATCTAATTCTCTATTTTGGGTGAGATTTGCGCTTATTCGTGACTTGATTTCAGATATTGTTACTCATCTCGTAATATGGAGTCTGTGAGTCCTCCCTCATTTCGTATATTTGGAGTATATCGAATTACTTCGAGCCATGTCTTCTACTCTGCATATTTTTTGTTTTATGGTTTCAATACCAATGATATCCAACTAGGACTGGCTATTTTAACTTTCTCAGGAAATGAAAAAACTCGATTATGAATTTGTTTCTACTTGTATAATGAGGCTAACCTTCACCAGGGCGATTTACATGGGTCAATCCACCTCATAAGTTCGCAGTCAAAACATTTTTCCTCTGTCTGGGTTAGGGAAAACCATAATAGATTTTTGTCACTGTTATCTAGATATTCAGGTTGCTCGTAGGTGGCCAACTTCCATACGAGGTTAAATTTTGATTTTAAAAACTCACTGGGATAAACTTATTTTCCTCACCGGCCAAATATGGTTATAGAATTTACTCGCATGTAGAACTAAACTTATTTTAGTAGTTTCCTGCACTTCCTACATATTTATAGACAATCACCAATTTTTACAACCTTTGGATACATAATAAATTTATACGTCACAAAACAACAATAAATTTAACATACGAGGATACCATAAAAGACATTTCTAATTCTGTTATCCCCTTCCCCAATCGGATACAAAACCTGTGCGTAGAATTCTTCATGTATACCCTGTCTAAAACTAATTTAGACTGCTACTAATGATAACTATAACTATTTCCACAACCCACCAAGTAATTAAATTTTTAACTGTAAACAAACATAAAGGCTTTCGTATAATGTAATGAATAAGATAAAAATAATTAATTTAAATGATAAAACAACGAGGAACTCTAATTGGAAACCAACTCAATCTAGGAACAACTTTCCACTCAACCATGAACCTTCACCACTCATTCCACCTGAGCTGAAATCTCATTACCTTTGAATCAACAACCTGTTGTGATTCTAGAAAAGGTATTTTTATTCCTTGCTTCCATAGTAGAATTTTCCTTGGCGGCGTCCAACTTTCTAGGGTCTTTCCACCCAATAGTCTAGGTTTTTTCCTATATTTCGAAAAACATATCTTCCCTTTTTCCGTTAAAACCTTTCTTTTTCCTTTTTATACTGAGTGATTTAATAGATTTTTTTTCTCCAATCATACTAAATATCCTCAAGCAACCCCTCCAGATTTTTAGGAATAAATTGAGGGAAATTTTTCTTCATCCGTCCACATTAGTTTTTGGATCTCGGTAATGATGTCTTTACCTCAAGTGCTCTTTCCAAAGTAAATCTATAGTTTTTATTAATTTATTTATTATATCACCATAAGTTTTATCAAATTGAGTTCACTATGACTTTCTAGCCATCACAACAAAAAATATTTCAATATAAACGAACAATATTCACATAGAAATAGAGTGGTATTACATTTATGTGGAGTTCAATTCCATTAGTTCATATCTAGTTATATATTTTCATGTACACTAGACACTGGTTTGGTTTAAGGTTAAGAAATTATATACAATTTAAATATAATATATATTTTACATGCTTTGAAAATCCTTATCTATAGAGGAAAAAAAGAAATATTTATGTTTACCACATGTGCAAGCTTTGGCTTGATTTATCATAGTAGAGTCGTTATTAGTGTTGGAAATTAATTCCAACTACTGATATCAATCATCAGTAATTGCAGAATGATTGGAGTGCGGCACATTAAAGCCTTAGCAAAGGCGGTTTCCGTTTTTCTGAAGAGTTGTAAAAGGATTGGAAAGCACGCACAAGTGAAGTGCAGAGAAGATAAGAATCGGCCCCTAGATATTTATCTAAGGCGGTAGCTGACTTCTTAGGAGTAGAGTAAATGCTCAAAATCAAAGTCTCGCTAGCGGTGCAGAGCTTTTATTACAAGTTGAAACAGGCTTTAAAGCCTTACTAATATATCGGCAGATTTAATGAATGAGGTAGCATAAGTTCGCTGCAATACACGGCAGCGATGCGATGCAACGATAGTTCTAAAACTATCACATCGTAAATATTCAAGAACTTAAAGAGTGCACACCAAAGAGTTTTAGCGATGCAATGAGGTCCTACCTCAATTGCAATCGTGGCATCGCAATGTTACTTGCATGCCTGTTGCACTATTGTTGATCTCCGATGAGATGTGGACCCCACTCTAATCGCAATCGCAAGCTTCAGTTCAAAGTGTCTTGTTGATATGTATTGTTGCGATGCGATGAAAATCGCAATCATGCAATCGCAATCGCAAATGTTACGACTTGCAATATATATTGATCGCTTTCGATGTTCCGATGCGATATGGGCCCCGCCCAATCGCGCAATCGCAAATCACAAAGTGCAAAGGTGTTAACCTTTGTCTGCTAAAATGCTGATCGCCGATTGAGTTCCGGATGCGATGAATGTTTTCAATGGATTTCATATATTTTGAAGCTCAGTCTTATGCGTCGGTTTAATTTTTTTTATTGTAACCGCGCCTTATAAAAGGGAATGAGCCCGAAGGCTTTTGTAATGAATTTTTTTGCTATAAATGCGTTTGTATGTATTAAGACGTTGTTTCTGAGAAACAGAGAATTGTTGTAGCCCGCAGGCTATTACACAACATGTTTGTAAGAACTGTATGTGCGATTTTTGAGGACAGAGAAGTTTTGTGAGAACTGCTGTTCTACAGTCCACTGTAATACTTTGTAATTCCCTCTCAAGGAGGAAGAATCAGATTGTTGATTATGTATTTCTTTTATTCTTTTATGAATTAGGAAAATTTTTCCTAAATTGTTTCTGTTCATTCTGCAAATTAAGTTTCAAAACTTTGTGTTGTAGAGGGAATCTTCATTCTCTCTTGTTGTTTTGAAGTAACCACAAACTTCTACATGGTATCGGAGCTAGTCTAGGCACTCAGTGAGACAAAACAGAGTTTGTTTTTCACTGTAGGAGCTGTAAGAAGCTTATTGAGCATATTTCTCCAGCAGAGAAAGTTCTTATGTATCAAATCTTTCGGTGAAAATCACATTGGAGAAATTTGTGTCGATGCGTTTCGAACCAGCCAGTGTGGTTCATCATCAGGACAAGATGCGAAATCTGATCTAAGACTCTGCTTAAATAGATAAAGAAGCTCCAAATAGCCGTTGTACAATAACGACTAGTTTGAACCAAAAAATAAATAAGTATAAAACAAAAAATAGAATAAAAATAAAATTAAAATTAAAATTAAAAGATAAATAAATAAAAAACAATAATAATTAAAATTAAAAACAATATATTAAAATATAAATATAAAAAATAAATAAATAAATAGATATAAATATGAAAACAATAAAAATAAAAAATAAAAATAAAAAAATAAAAAATAAAAAATAAAAAAATATTAAAAAAAAATAATAAAAAATAAAAAATAAATAAATAAATAAACAAAAAATAAAAATAAAAAATAAAAAATAAAAAAATAAATAAACAAAAAATAAAAATAACAAAATATATTAATATACATTACTTGAACCCAATATATTATTTGAAACTAAATTAATTCCTTTATTTTAATTTTTTATTTAAAAAAAATAAAAAAATTAATTAATTGATTACTTATACATAAAAAAAACTATATTAAAAAAAAATAATAAACATAATTATGCTAAATAAATAATAATTAATTACATAATAAAGAAGAACAAAAATGAGAAAAGTAAAATAGGATGAGAGGAGAGGAAACGACAAACACTCGACAAACCGAGGAGCAAAAATTTCAAAAAAACTAAGAATGAAGGGCACGAATCGAACACCTGCTCACACTCCACCCATCATCTTTGTTAAGGTTAACAAGCCTCTTTTCAATCTCAAGGGCTTCCCTAAACTTTCGGTGGTGGAAATGGTCCACCTTCTCAATGACCTCAACATCTTCAATGCAAATGTGATGCTTTGTCTTTTCAGCATGCTCTGCTAAGGCAGAGGAGCGAGATCTATTATGCTTTAGGTCAGTAGCATGTTCATTAATTC
The DNA here is from genome assembly GCA_034641835.2 of Pinus albicaulis. Taxonomy (NCBI): domain Eukaryota; kingdom Viridiplantae; phylum Streptophyta; class Pinopsida; order Pinales; family Pinaceae; genus Pinus; species Pinus albicaulis. The sequence continues at coordinate 1,932,290,156 of CM076575.1, forward strand.
TTTGACTGATAGATCGACCAATTTCACCAATATAAGGGGTCCCACAAGAGCACGGAATCAAGTAAACACCCTTACCCTCCTTCGGGCATATTGGGTCCTTAACCGATCTGAGAAAATTCTGAATCGTGCCTAGGGGCTTGAAGGTTGAACGAACACTATGTTTCCTTAGTATCCTAGCGATCTTATCAGTCGTTCACTGGATAAAAGGGAGGTGAACACCAACAAACCTGTCATAATTATCACTTTTAACCCTAGGACCTTTTTCTGCTTTTTGGAAAGCTCTACGACATTGAATCTTGCTATAACCATTTTTAAGGAAAACATTAAAAAGATGAGATTTCTCACCTTCAAGGTGGTGCTCATCAATGATTCTTAAGGCACGAGTGGCTAAGGTGCTGAGAACCCCTAACTTCTGAGTAGGTAAATGATGAGATTCTGCATGTAAATACTGCTCAGTATGCGTCTTCTTTCTAAATACTTGATGAAAGAAAGAGCCTTCTTCATTCCTAGTAATAAGGACATCAAGAAAGGGAAGACTACCATCCACTCCGAATTCCATGGTAAATTTAATGGAGTTAGATTGAACATTGAGATGATGAAAGAAAAGGTCCAATTTATCTTTTCCATGCGGCCACACCACACAGGTGTCATCCACAAACCGTTTCCAAAGCTTAGGTTGAAAAAGAGAGGAGGAGAGGGCTCTAGATTCAAAGTCTTAAATGAAAATATTAGCTACAACTGGGGACAGGGGGGAACCCATGGCCACGCCACAATTTTGTTCAAAGAATTCACCCTCAAAACTGAAGAAATTCGAGGAAAGACAGATTTCAACTAGATGAGCAGTATCATGATCTGTGACCCGAGAAACGACATCAATAGCCTCCCTAATGGGGATGCAAGTGTATAACGAGACAACATCAAAACTAACAAACATGTCATCAGGGCCCAAAGAGATGCCTTTCAAATCATTGATAAAAGAGGATGAGTCTTTGACAAAGGAATCGGTGCACCCTACAAGAGGCTTAAGCTTACTCACTAAAAATTTAGCGAGTAGATAAGTTGGACCACCTATAGTGTCGATAATAGGTCGAAGGGGGGCCCCGTCCTTATGAATCTTAGGAAGACCATAAATTCTCGGGGTGCGGGGGTTACTTTCAATGAGCTCTTTACTAAGGGAGCCCAAAGTGCTAATTGATTTTATAGCGAAAGCAACTGCTTTAGAGACTTTTTTTTTTAATTTTTTTTTTATTTTTTTTTTTTAATTTTTTCATATTTATATCTATTTATTTATTTATTTTTTATATTTTTATTTTTATTTTTTATTTTTATTGTTTATTTTTTATTTATTTATTTATCTTTTATTTTTTATTTTTATTTTTATTTTTATTTGTATTTTTATTTTATTTTATTTTTTATACTTTTTTTTTATGTATTTATTTTTTGGGTCAAACTAGCCGTTATTGTACAACAGCTATTTGGGGCTTCTTTATCTATTTAAGCAGAGTCTTAGATCAGATTTCACATCCTGTCCTGATGATGAACCACACTAGCTGGTTCGTAACGCGTCGACACAAATTTCTCCTATGTGATTTTCACCGAAAGATTTGATACATAATTTATGGATAACAGAAGTCAAATTTCTAATAGAGAAAGTTATTGCTTGTTTTATTATACAGTTAGTATCTTTTTTCTTTACTTATACAGTTAAGATGGCAGATGCTGGAACTGGTTTGAAAAATTCCCAACTTCCACAGTTTAATGGGAAGAATCATAGTTATTGGTCCATAACTATGAGAGCTTTGCTTGCTTCTCAGGGATTATGGGAGCTAGTTGAAAATGGCTATCGTGAACCTGCAGATGCAGCAGTGTTGGCTGCTTTGACAGTAGCAGAAAGAGACCTGTTGAAGAGTGATAGGAAGAAGGACTCCAAAGCCCTCTTTTATCTCTTTCAATCAGTACATGAGAGTATTTTCTCACGGATTGCAGTAGCAACAAAGTCTAAGGAGGCATGGGATATTCTCAAAACTTCCTATCACGACATGGAGAAGGTGAAGACTGCAAAGTTGTAGATGTTGAGAAGAGACTTTGAAACACTCAGCATGAAGGAATCTGATACAATAGATTCATTCTTCACTCATGTTATTGGGTTGATAACCCAGATAAGATCTCATGGTGAAGCTCTTGAAGAAAGAAGGATTGTGGAGAAGATCTTGAGAATCTTACCCTCAAGGTTTGAAGCTATTGTGGTAGCAATAGAAGAAACAAAGGATCTATCACAGTTCACAGTAGATGAACTGAGTGCTTCTCTTATGTCTCATGAAACACAGACTGAGTAGAGGAACAGATTCCTCTTTGGAGCAAGCATTTAAGACTCACATGTCATTCGGCTAAGGCAGAGGTCAAGGTAGAGCAAATAACAAAGGTCATGGAGGAAGCCAAAACAAAAGCAGAAATAATCGTGCTAGCACAAGCGGAAGGAGCTGCAATCAGATCCAAGATGAAGGTTCAAGGAAACAACAAGCTCATGGACAAAGGTATGACAAATCCCAAGTCCAATGTCATTGTTGCAAGAAATTTGGCCATTATGCCAATGAATGTAGTAAAAAGAAAAATGACATGAAAAATAGACAAAATGCTAATTTTGCAAATGAAGAAGATAAGAACCCAAAGATTGTGTTGTTAACATGTAACATCACACAAGACAAACAAGAATATTTTTTGTTCTTAGACTCAGGTTGTAGTAATCACATGACTCGAAACATAGCAATGTTTGCCAATCTGGATGAAAATGTGAAATCTGAGGTAGCAACAGGAACTGATAGTAAGATATCTGTCAAAGGTAAAGGCAGAGTTAGTATCCTAGCAAGAAATGGAGAACAGATGATTGTGCCAGATGTATACTATGTACCTGGTCTGAAGTGTAATCTTTTGAGCATTGGACAACTCATTGACAAAGGTTACAATGTGTTCTTCAAAGATGATGTGTGTACAATTAGAGACATACCTCCAAGTAAGAAGAACATTGCAGAGGTGCAGATGACCAACAATAGAATGTTTCCTCTCAACCTCAGGGCTGATTTGAAGGAAGGAAGAACTATTGCAACTGTAACACAAGAAGTCTTTCAAGAAGAAGTGAAAGATGAAAATTGGTTATGGCACTTGAGATTTGGACATCTCAATTTCGGAGGCTTGAATCTGTTGCACAGAAATGGAATGGTAAAGGGATTGCCATTGATTGAGAAGCCAGACAGCCTTTGTGAAGGCTGCATCTTGGGCAAACAACACAAAGAAAGCTTTCCAGTAGGAAAGAGTATAAGGGGAAAAGCACCCTTGGAAATTGTTCACTCTGATGTGTGTGGACCAATGCAAGTACCATCATTTGCTGGAAATAAATATATTTTAACTTTCATTGATGATTACACCAAAAAGACATGGGTGTATGTGTTAAAACAAAAGAGTGAAGTGTTTGAGAAATTCCACCACTTCAAAACTCTTGTTGAGAAACAATGTGGGCATTATATCAAACTGCTCATAACAGAAAGAGGTGGAGAGTATATCTCCAAGGAATTTCTGCGTTTTTGTAGAGAGAATGGAATACAAAAGCAATTCACCATGAGGTATACACCTCAGCAAAACAATGTTGCAAAAAGGAAGAATAACACTATTTTGGACATGGTTAGAAGTATGTTGAAGGAAAAACACTTGTCGCATGAGTACTGGGCTGAATTTGTCACTTGCGCAATTTACATCTTGAGTAGGTGCCAAACTAAAGCTGTCATGAAAAAAATACCAGAAGAAGCATGGAGTGGACAAAAGCAAACTGTCACTCACATGAGAGTATTCGACTGTGTAGCATATGCACATGTACCAGATCAGCTAAGAAAGAAGCTTGATAGTAAGGGGGAGAAGTGTGTCTTTATTGGCTACTGTGATGAGTCAAAAGCATACAAACTTTATAATCTATCCACCAAGAAATTGACAGTAAGCAGAGATGTGTAGTTCTTTGAAGAAGAAGCTTGGGACGGAAGTCTAGAAAATACTGTAAACATGAAGACAACTTTGTCTCACGAAGAAGAAGAAGAAGGAACAACAGTTGTTAACCCTTATTCGGTGGTTCTTCCTCCACCACCACAAGCACAACAAACCACACCACAAGTTGGAAATCGAACAGCCTTGAAAAGTCAAGGAAGTGCTACTCAAAGCACGTTGTAGGGATCTGGAATGCCCTCAAGTTTGAATGAAACTTCAAGCACACCAAGAAGACCAAGATTCAGAAATATGAATGAGATTTATGAACAAGGAGAGGTATGTAACAATACCGGTCTGAATTCATTATTCACTTTGTATTGTCATGTTGATGACTGAATTCATTTGGAAGATGCTATAAATGATGATAAATGGATTGAATCATTGAATGAAGAAATTGGTGCAATTGAGAAGAGTAAAACATGGGAGTTAGTGGACCTCCCTAAAGGCAAAGATGCCATTGGAGTTAAATGGGTCTATAAGACCAAAAGAAATGCTGAAGGAAAGATCGAAAGGCACAAGGCCAGACTTTTTGTTAATGGCTACAAGCAGCAACAAGGCAGAGACTATGATGAAACCTTTGCACCATTAGCAAGGATGGAAACAGTCAAAACAGTGTTGTCTATTGCGGCACAACACAAATGGAAGATTTATCAGATGGATGTTAAATTTGCATTCCTGAATGGAGTGTTAAAAGAAGAGGTTTATGTTGAACAACCTCCAGGATATGAAGTTGAAGGCCAAGAGCATAAAGTATGCAGACTAAAGAAAGCTCTTTATGGGCTAAAGCAAGCTCCAAGAGCATGGTACAGCAGAATAGATGCTTACCTGATTGAGAATGGGTTTGAGAAGTGTGATGGTGAACCCACACTCTACATAAAGGAGAATGACAGTAAGATTCTTATCATTGTATTATATGTAGATGATTTGACATTTACTGGCAATGATGCTTCTCTCATCGCTAATTTTAATGTAGTCATGAAAAATGAGTTTGAAATGACTGATTTGGGCTTCTTGAGATATTTTCTTGGAATTGAAGTAGACCAAAGTGAAAATGGTGTTTTCATTTCTCAAGATAAATATGTAGAAGCGGTGTTGAAGAGATTCAACATGCAGAACAGTAGAGCAGTTGTGACTCCAATAGTGATGGGGTTGAAATTGAGTAAAGAAGATAACAGTAAGGATTTTGATCCAAATTTTTATAAGAGCATAGTTGGCAGCCTTATGTACTTGACTGCAACTAGGCCAGACATTATGCATGCTATTAGCTTAATCTCCAGATTCATGGAAAGACTGAAAGAAGCTCATTGGCAGGCAACCAAGAGAATTCTAAGGTATGTAAATGGAACGAAGGAGTTTGGTATATTATACTCCTCTTCTGAAAGTTTCATGTTGACAAGTTACACTAACAGTGATTGGGCTAGAAGTGTTGATGATCAGAAGAGAACATCAGGATATGTGTTTCATTTGAGATCGAGAGCAGTTTGATGGGCTTCCAAGAAGCAACCAATAGTTGCTTTATCTACAACTGAAGCAGAATATGTGGCTACAATAGTAGCATCATGCCAAGCAGTATGGCTGAGAAGAGTTCTCAAAGATTTGTGTCATGAACAAGAAAAGGGCACAACCATTTACTGTGACAATAGCTCGGTGATAACATTGTCTAAAAATTTTGTCTTTCATAAAAGGACAAAGCACATTGACACCAAGTTTCATTTCATACATGAATTTCTTATCAATGGTGAGATTTTTTTGCAACATTGTAGAATAGAGGATCAATTTGCAGATATCCTCACAAAACCACTAGCGCAAAAGAGCTTTGATTATTTTAGGGAATGCCTGGGTATGCAGAAAAACCCAGCAATTGAAATTAAGGGGGAGTGTTGGAAATTAATTCCAAATACTGATATCAATGAGTAGTAATTGCAGAATGATTGGAGTGTAGCACATTAAAGCCTTAGCAAAGGTGGTTGCCGTTTTTCTGAAGAATTGTAAAAGGATTGGAAAGCCCACACAATTGAAGTGCAGAGCAGATAAGAATTGGCACGTAGATATTTATCTAAGGCGGTCGCCGACTTCTTAGGAGCAGAGTAAATGCTCAGACTCAAAGTCTCGCCAGCAGCGCAAAGCTTTGATTACAAGTTGAAACATGCTTTAAAGCCTTACCAACATATTGGTGGAGTTAATGAATGAGGCAGCATAAGTTCGCTACAATACAAGGCAACGATGCGATGCAATGATAGTTCTAACACTATCGCATTGCAAATCTTCAAGAACTTAAAAAGTGCACACCAAAGAGTTTTAGCAATGCGATGAGGTCCCACCTCAATCGCAATCACGGCATTGCAATGTTACTTGCATGCCTGTTGCACTATTGTCGATCTCTGATGCGATGTGGACCCCACTCCAATCGCAATCGCAAGCTTCAGTTCAAAGTGTCTTGTTGATATGGATTGTTGCGATGCGATGCAAATTGCAATCAAATAATCGCAATCGCAAATGTTACGACTTGCAATATATATTGATCACTTCTGATGTTCCGATGCGATATGGGCCCCACCCAATCGCGCAATCGCAAATCGCAAAGCGCAAAGGTGTTAACATTTGTTCGCTGAAATTTCGATCGTCGATTGAGTTCCGGATGCGATGAATGTTTTCAATGGATTTCATATATTTTGAAGTCCGGTCTTATGGGTCAGTTTAATTGTTTTTATTCTAACCGCGCCTTATAAAAGGGAATGAGCGTGAATGCTTTTGTAATGAAAGTTTTTGCTGCAAACGTGTTTTTATGTATTAAGACATTGTTTTTGAGAAAAAAAGAATTGTTGTAGCTCGCAGGATATTACACAACAAGTTTGTAAGCACTGTATGTGTGGTTTTTGAGGACAGAGAAGTTTTGTGAGAACTGTTGTTCTATAGTCCACTGTAATACCCTGTAAATCCCTCTCAAGGAGGAAGAATCAAATTGTTGATTATGTATTTCTTTTATTCTTTTATGAATTAAGAAAAATTGTCCTAAATTTTTTCTTTTCATTCTACAAATTAAGTTTCAAAACTCTGTGTTGTAGAGGGAATCTTCATCCTCTCTTGTTGTTTTGAAGTAATCAAAAACTTCTACAATTAGGCTTTATTCGTATAGGCTTGTATGGTATGTATATTTATAAATCGTTAATTAGACCACTCCCTAAATCTCTGAGCATGCAAACAACCCATAAGAAGTCCTCCCTATTTTAATTTAACATAGTTACGAAATTAGAATTAGAATTTTCATTTTATTCTCAAATTTTATGTTTCTTAGTTATCACTCCCAATAACAAGCCCTCTTCTAACATCCAACAGTCCTTTCCTTATGTCAAAATTCCACCACCCACAATGCCATCTTTAGGTGAAGGTACCAACCCCTAATGGTAGAGAACAAGGATTTAGTATAAGAATTTTTGTGTATGTAAAACCCACCTACAAACTTGCCAATGCATAACTATAGAATAAATGGAGGCCATGAGGGAGGCTAAGCTAGAGAATATGCAAGAGGATATCAAGAGAGAGAGATAATCTCTCCATGGATAAGTGGGAGGTTGAGTTCAAAAAATGGGTCCCAACCCTATGTAACTCTAGAAGAGAACACACTAAAGTATTCAAACATTTTTTCTTTTCCAAGTGGTGGAAGATATATGTAACAATAGAATGAAGAGACTAAACATGATGGATAACAAATTCGATGCCCTTCATAGGGAGGTATTTAAAATTGAGATAATTGCTAACTACCATATGCTAATAACCAAAAAAATCCAAAGCACAGATACAAAGTAGTTTCCTACCTCTAGCTCTACCCCTTCCAATTATGCTAGGTTAATAGCCTAAGGATAAGAGGAACGGATAGTAGAAGTAAGGAGCAGAAAGAAAAAATAGCTTATTGAATAGGTAATGGAAGAAGTAAGGACCAAAAAGATAAAAAAATATAATCATCTAATATTGTTATAGTCGTTGTTTTCCAAGTGATAGGCTAGTGTTACTTTAAAAAATACCAAATATTTAGAGATGTTGGCATTAAATATGTATCTTATCAACATAACCACTTCCATGGCATCTTCCTTCTCTACCTCTTCCTCTTTTTCTTGAATAATGAATCAATCTACCCTTGTTTTCTCCAGCTATTGTCATTGTTAGAAAAAAATTCTTGAAACCTTTTACAATGTTATCGAGATTATGTTCACGTAGCATCTAATATACAATGCTACCAACATGGGTACATATTTGATTAACTGAACTCTAAGAAGAAAACATGTTATATTCTCATCATTTCTTTTGCATTTTTTAAATTAGATTGAGCTTACGATGGAAGAATATTCCACCCATAGTAGTATGTTATTACCAAATGGAAGAATGATCTACCCATACGGGAATGTTATCACCAGATGGAAGAATGCTACCAACATGGGTACATATTTGGTTAACCGAACTCTAACAAGAAAACATGTTATATTCTCATCATTTCTTTTGCATTTTTTAAACTAGATTGAGCTTACGATGGAAGAATATTCCACCCATAGTAGTATGTTATTACTAAATGGAAGAATGATCTATCCATACGGGAATGTTATCACCAGATGAAAGAATGATCTACCCATAGTGGGAGATACTATAGTCATGCGGATTGTGCTAAGCTTTGTTTGAGATAGTTTAACTCCCCTAAAACTAGTTTCCATTTCCAATTTTTCCCCATAAAATTTGAACTTAAGACTTTATGGAGAATAAATCCCACTAAAATCAACATTTCTACAACACACTAAATTGTCATTATTCCTAGTGTAAATAACTTCGAATTCTCTAGACCTATTGTATATTAAAAACAATTTAACTTTATTTATATCAAAGAATCCAACTTTATTTATTAAATAACTACCATTAATATCTTATCTATTACTTCAAATTAAATAATTACACTTAGTAACCAACTTCATGATCTCGGAACTTGGATTATAATACGTACTTAAAATTCCACCATTACAAATTCATCGGAACAACATTAGCATTGTATATTCTACACGAAAAAAAAATACCCCACAACTCAATCTATTTAATCAACAGCTTTATTTTATTTATATCAAAGAATCCAACTTTATTTATTAAATAACTACCATTAATATCTTATCTATCACTTCAAATTAAATAGTTACACTTGGTAACCAACTTCATGATCTCAGAACTTGGATTATAATATGTACTAAAAATTCCAGCATTACAAATTCATCGGAACAACATTAGCATTGTATATTCTACAGGAAAAAAAAATACCCCACAACTCTATCTATTTAATCAACAGCCTTATTATTATTATAACGAGAGTGCTCGTATACACTTGATCACAAATGAATATATTCAATTAATATCGTCAACAATGATAGCAATATTTTCATACCCAAATATTTGACAAAACGTAGACCTACTCGACCCATTATATGGTTACATGTATGGAACACTTTGGTCCACTACTCAATTAACTATTGCATGTTTGGATCATGCATTAGATTGATATCTTCAACACTGATCAGTGTGATCAGTGTTTCTATAGCCCAGTATTTACTACTCAATTAACTATTGCATGTTTGCATCATGCATTAGATTGACTAAAAGTAGACCTAAACGAACCCATTAGAAGTCAGTGTCTCTATAGCCCAATATTTGACTAAATGTAGACCTAAACTGACCCATTAGAAGTCTCAGTTGAGGGTCATCTTTACTTCACTGCACAATCAAACAGACCACGTTCCAAACCCCAAAAGCAAAGCAAATTGTGTGATCTAAATCTATTTATACAGTGTATAGGAAAAACTACGTGTATGAAACTCAAAAATCTGGTGGTGTAACACCATCAGCTAACAGTAATGATTGGGCCTCCATACGCTCGCCGTTTAAGGATGAAGTTACCAGGCTTTTCCACTTCTTCTAACCACACAAACCCTTCATGATCGACATCTGCTTTGTTTTTTCTCCCTGTCGAATCACATATAGATAGAAATGAACTTTGATAAATGACGTTAAACCATTTCCAATAGCAATTAGATAAAAGGCTTTCAAGGAAGATCAGATGCAGTTAGAGCTTACCCTTACGCAAAAATGGAGTGGAGTAAGGATAAACACGGTAGTATGTAGGATCATCTCTATAAGGCGGAGCTAGTACATCCAGGACTGCACAAGACGTTACTGCAGTGAAAGAATGTAGGTTGCCCCCTGTTGTTGGATATAATACCGATGATTCACAATATGGGGCTCTTATAACAGCGTCTGATTTCAACTCAGCAAGTTTCACTGTAAAAGACAAATGCATAGTAGCACGATAATCAATCGATAGAAAATTTCAGTGTTCTTATCTCGGCCCAATTACATGATTGTAAAGAAATATTTGAATCACAAACAAGCTTACATCCTGTTGGGTGAGAATATTGCAGATTGGAATTCATGGCTATGTTGGATACAGGATCAAGCCAATCATAAGACTTGAGGTGCATTGAGCCATACAGAAGTTTGCTCAGCACTGTCATGCCACGATGATCGTGGAGTGGAATCACTGCTGATCTGGGTAGACAAAAGACTCCCATCTGATTGAATAGAACGAAACCATCAGTTACAGTGAATATTTGGCAATAGTGACAGTCTTCGCACTGATAAATGGAATGGGAAGTCAAATATATTAAGTCTTTAATATATGATTGTAAGTTTGAAGTTGGTGAGGTTACATTGTAGTTAGGTTTAAGAATAATATTTAACATAGCAAGGCAAGGAGTTGAATCATTAACTTAACATTTAAGAATTTATATTTTAATTAGCTTTAAGAATAAGTAAGAAAATGAACCATTAACATTAACTTAACGTCTAAATATACCATTTACCATCTATCCAAAACCCATAATATATATAAATAATAAAATATATATTCGCTTATTATCCCTCATTTTCTTCTGCACAATGATATGGATAGTCAAGCACGAACACAATTTAGTGGAATGATTTGAGTTTTGGCTACTCACCGAAAAGTTGTCACATTCATGAATGTGGACATATATGACAGGTGGAGGCCATCGATCTCCCGATCCTAAACGTTTCCGTTCTCTTCGTGTTTTGGCCGTTTTAGAACAGGAGCTAATGTACTGCGCTATTTCCAAGCTATGCTGCTCTATTTCCTGTATTGCAGCCTCGTCAAGACCAAGGTCGATTGGTTTTACAGTATCTGCAATACAATTTCAACGAATACTTCCAGTATTAGCAAAGAAAGGAAGATAGACAAAAAGAAAAGCTCTGCATCGATCAGGTTTTGCGTCATGAATACTTCTAAGTATTCAAAGTTGAAAGGAAAAAGAACTTTGAGATACAACGAATGATGCCACTGAATTTGATTTGCAACAGATTCTGTCACATCATTTAGAGTATGTCTTTCTAAACATGATATTATTTTTTATTATTAATAATAGGTTTTTTTCTTTTAAAGAATGAAAATATTTTCTCAAATGGTTATGTGGAGATGGGTCTTCCTTTTCAGGAATAAGAGTCTTATACATTAAATGGGATACACTAATTTGTTGTATGGGTTGGTCTATAGTAATAATTAATAATAAAAAGCAACATTGCAAAATAATTCAATACCCTATGTATCAAAATCAAATCCCTGCTCAAAAAAACATTAGAAGAAAACTTGTTTAATAGATACTGAAACTGTAATTTTTGCCATCAAATCCCTGCCGGGAGAGAAAACCTCAGAAAAAAACTTGTGGGTATTAGATATTAGAACAAAATTTGCGTATTAGATACTAGAACTGCTGATCCTGTGATGGGTAAGGTTTGCTATCTTCCTTCCCACTCTGAAACCTCTATGTTATAACATGTTTGTTTATGTATAGCATTATCTACCTTGATTTCTCTAAATAGCAAGTAGATGTTAGTGGTAGTAGCTATTACCAGATTAATATAGTAAACTACATTTAAAAAAAAATTAAAGATACTGTAACTTCAAAATTGTAGTTTCAGTTTATATTAAACAATTTTTGTTTTGAGGTTTTCTCTCTGAACAAGGGTTTGATACGTAGGCTATCGAGTTATATTGCAATGTCGCTTGGTACAGAACGTTTATATATATATATATATATATATATATATATATATATATATATATATATATATATATATATATATATATATATATATATATACTGTCGATGTACAGAAAAATCATGAAGAAGCCATAGGTCATCAGTAAACTGAAAATCCATATACCTTATTTCAAATTTTTAAAAGACATAGACTCTTTCCCTAAAATAATTACATTTTCACACGATTCATGATTTCAGTATGACCTAAAAACTATCAGAGATAAAGAGGGATTCAAGAAACACAAATGTTTAAAGATCCCGATTTCAAGATAAATCTTTAACTATCCTATGAAGATTTTCCCTATACCTGAGTATCTGTTTAAACAGATATACTTTAGGCTGTTAAAAAAGCTAACTCCTCTCAGTCTACATACATGTAGATATTCGAAATCGACTTCGAAACAACCAACACAATGAATTGAGGAATTTTTCAGACTTATAAATCCATCTTCATCCTCAATCTCAATCGGAGATATTGATTATTGATACAGGTTTAGAACTGCAAGCTCAATTATGATATGATAAATATATGCAAAATAACAAAGGGTGATTAAATGGAGGGTTTACCCAAAAGAGACTTTAATCTATGAATGGCCTCTGGTGGAGGTATAAGTTCAGATCCTGCTGGAGAGAAGGTTTCCTTGCACTGCTCGTAAACCATCTGCAGTACATTACCGCTGCTCATTTGCACTACGTAAGGAGAATCTTGCAATGTTCTTAACTGTTTAAAGCGGCAGTATCACCTGCTAGACCTGTAACTTTCCCAACTATGGCTGCTTGGTTTATTTTAACATTAATCGCTGCAGCCACAGCAAACCTAATGTTTAGTTTATAATGGAATCTGGATTCATAGGTATTTAAGACGAACCCCCAAAATCTAGGATTGATCAAAATATTCGCGTCTGATGGCCACGAGAGAGTAGTGATTCCTGGTTTTGAAAGCAACAGGAAAGAAAACCAGGGGCTGTGTACGTGTTTTTGCATTTTCAATGGGCTACTAGGGGGTCGTTTGGAAACAACGGATGGAATTTTTCAAATAGCTTTTATGAACAATTTGTAATCAACTCAAATTGTTATTCCTCGTCAATTCTTGAAAAGGAAGTGTGATTGTATTCACCACCACGGGAGTGACAGTATTTTGTCTGCTTACATTGTTTAAAGTACATCCAGCACGTTAAATGAATATTCATGTTATCATGGAGTAATCAAAATGCACATTACTTCATTGGTTTATCGACCTGGTTGCTATGAATATTAAAGTTACAGTGTGCTAATTAATGCATACACTTGGCCGGTCATCATGAGATTTCGTTTTGTAACTAATCACCCGAACATGTGATTCATCATACTGTTCAGATACTGGAAAGCACTTCCGTGACTAAATTTTTAAATTCATTTTTTATTAGGAAAACCAGGCCACAAAATCAGTCAAATCTCAGATAAGGACATATTTGTTTTTATTGAGGAATAAGAGGGAAAACCAGGCCACAAAATGAATTTGTCTCGTTATTATATTTAATTTATTATTATTATTTTGTAAGATATTTTTATATAAATAATTTGTAATTTAATTTATTAGTATTATAATAGATTATTAATAATGATGGTGGTTGTGGTTGATGTTTAAAAAAAAAAAATTAAGTGTTTTTTGGGTAAATATAATGAAATTTTTTATTGTTATCTTTTCTCAGAATTTACAAGGTTAGAGGTGCCTGGTGGATCTCTAGGCCAAAGGCATGAATGTTCTTTCCTCCTCAGAATTTTCTCTAACTTGGGTTTACATGAATTTGGACTATGTCTTCTCAAATTTCTCTTGGTTAAGTGCTTGTAAAACTACTTGTTATTTAATCAATTTCAATTTGTTACATCATGATTTTAATTGGCCAAACTTGTTGACATTAATGTCAACATAATGATTTCATGTGACTTCTTAGGTAAACATCCTAGATTCACATAAATGCCATCACCATGATACTAACATGCCCAACATGCACCGCTTTTTGCATCGATATCAACTTACAAGAACAACACCACGTTGATCTCCATATATCTCTAACTCACTCGTGTCAATCTTGCTCAAGTGGCTATGTAACTCTCTCCCTTTGAAATTAATAAAAAAGAGAAGACAAGTGTGGTTGAAGAACATGTTGAAGACTACATATATCACCATGTTGAAAAAAAATCAACTCCTCATGCAAACAAGCCAACACCATGCCAACAAAACAACAAGTCAACACCAAACCCCTATGTTAACACCATGCACTTCCTTCCACTACTAGGGAGAACATGTTCCCTATGAACATCTAATGGGAATGAAAACATCTCTTCATGTTGATGTAGATATACTATGAGGCATGCTGACTACTATGTGTCAATTGCTCTATAGCAGTATTATATTTTTCACAAGACTCCATCATGCTCGAGCAGTAAAGTAGTCAAATATCATCATTCTTGTGTAAAATATTTTTGTGAAAATCACATCAAAGTAAATTTAGTCAACGCGTTTCGAATGAGCGAGTGTTGTTCATCATCAGGACAAGATGAGAAATATGATCTAGTAACCCATTTAAATAGATAAGTAAAGCTCCAACTCGTTGTTTGTAAATTAACAACTAGTTTGACTAAAATAGGAAATAAAACAAACTAATAATAATTTATTTATTTTTTAATTTTTAACCCGATTTTCCCTAAGGATGGTAAGGGTGTTTACTTGATTTTGTGCTCTTGTGGGATGGCTTACATAGGTGAAATTAGTCGATCAATTAATCAAAGAATTCATGAACATGTCGTTGATATTAAACATAGTAGATCATGCTCCTATGCCCTAGCAAAGCATGCTGAGAAGTCAAATCATCACATTTTCATTGTAGATGCTAAGTTTATTACGAGGATTGACCATTTCCACCACTGCAAGTTGAAAGAAGCCCTGGAAATCGAAAAGAGGTTGGTTAACCTCAACAGGGATGATGGGTGGATTGTTAGCACATGTTGGATTCCTACTCTTCATTCTTAGTTTTTGTTTCTCCTCCACTGTTCTCTCCCTTATCTTTTCCTCTGCTTTGGCTTTTGGTTTCTCTCTCCTTTTTTTTCATAAAAAATTTCTTATTATTTTAACTTAGTAAAATTTCCAATGAGTAAAATAAAATTATCTATCAAAAACAACAAACAAGAAAATTATTTTGATGAAATTTGAATTACATATCATATAACTATTAATATATAACATATTATTAAAAATAAAAATAAATATAGAAAATTCAAACTATAAATATTAAACATTTAATTTATTCTAAAACAAAAGTAAATAAATGAGTATTAATTAAAAAATAAAATTCAAATTATAAGTATTAAACATTTAATTTATTCTTCAAATAAATAAATAATTATTATTTTTTTTAAATAAAAATAAAATAAATAAAATTCAAATTATACATATCAAACATTTAATTTATTCTTTAAAAAATAAAAAATAAATAAATTATTATTATTTTGATTTTATTTTTATTTTAGTCAAACTAGTTGTTAATTTACAAATGGCTAGTTGGAGCTTTATTTATCTATTTAAATGGGTTACCAGATTAGATTTCTCATCTTGTCCTGATGATGAATCACACTAGTTGGTTCGAAGCACGTCGACTAAATTTACTTTGATGTGATTTTCACCAAAAGATTTTATACACAATTTATGGATCACAAAAGCCAAATTCCTAATATCATTATTATCTTTGAGCGGTGTGTCAAGTCATATAAACCCAAATTCTCCAGACTTACGGGTCTTTATTGTAAAAATGATTCTAGTATGAATATGAAGCTATATTAAACACCTAGGTATACTTAGGAATTTTCATCAATGAGTTTCATCCTATGGAGTTTTTTAACCTCCTCGAATTATGTGTGTTTGTAAACATGGATAATTGGCAAAGTTTTTCTCCCATATACACCCCCAAAGCTAGAGTGTGATTCGATGATGGTGTGTTAAGTGAGACCTAGTGTATTGAGTCTATTTATATTTATCATAATAGATCATGTCTTGAGGGTCGAATAATTTGGTTGAGTCTAAGTATCTATTTTTAATTATTAAATTTTGAGTTGGTTAAGAAATTTAATAATTTGGATGTAAATTGGAAAAGAAAATGATTGTAAAAGTTGAAGGGGGTAGAATAATCATAATTAGAACCTCTACACCTCAACTTAGTGTATACACCTTCTGACAATTGAAAATATGTCTATTCCCTTTTTTTTTATTTTGGTTTTTTCGCAAAAAATTAACCAAAAAGTAATAAAAAAAAAATTTGAATGAAAAAAAATTATTTCTAAGTAGAATTTAATTTTTGGAGAAGGTGGTCATTTCCAAAGAAGAATTAAATTGACAAACCCAATTTCATGCAAAAAAAACCACAAAAAATTACTGGGGCAAAAAAAGAATTTTTTTTCAAGCAAATTATATTTTCTAGATCTAGTTAGCTGAAGAAAATTCGTGGGTCCAAAAGAAATCAAATTTTCAAGGTGCTTCATCATGGGAAAATTCAATTTTTAACAAAAATTAAGCTTACAGACCTAGGTGGTTAAGTCAAAAGTGATTTTTTGAGGAGAAAAGGTCAAAATAATATTTTCTAGATGAGGAAAAAAAGAATTATAAGGAATTCAAATTTCTTCATCAAGATCAAACGACATGATTTAATTTTTGCATGGAACAAACAGAAAATAGTCATTATTCTCTAAGATCAAGTCAAAATTATGCAACTTCTTTTAACTAGCTATTTTCCACTTTGACGGGGACCTAGAACTCTAAATTTTTCTATAAATTAAACATGAGGCTCCTCATTGTAATCATCTTTGGATGGTGTATTTGCCCTCGAAGCTCTCTAACATTTTTTTTAAGTAATAAAGCACATAAAAGTCTTCGGGGGAAATATTATAGTGTATATTTTCAACTTGTTGTGGTAAATATAATTTGATGGTGCCTTAAATTTATATTTTCTGCTTTAATTTGTTAAATTCTCTATCCATTTGGATTTATATTTTCTTTCTTGCAACTATATATCTGGGATGAAAACATTGTTGAATCACTAGATTTAGTGGATTATTGTTTAAATCACTAGAGCTTCTCTTCATTGTGTGACTCGCCCCTATTGGATCTAACAAAATCTTCAAGTTTTGTGTACAAAATATTATTGATTAAGTGTCTAACATTTGAAGCGATTTCTTGTTTGAATATTCATCTCCTCGAGCTAAGCATTTGAAGTAGTTCTTGTTTGAACCTTCATCCCCTTGGTATACAACAACTAAGAACCTATGGTGAGATTCCTAAAGGCTCACCATAAAATCACATTAAAGGGAGTTTTCTGACCTTTACTCTACCAAGATCACCTATTAAAATAATAAAAATTAAATATTTTAGTTATTTTAAAGAGATTTCATTGATCTATCTATTATTTCTAGATATATTTTATCTAATATATCTGTGGAGGTGTCCTCGTACCCATAGATTAAATTTGTCAATAATTTATAAATATTTGAAAACAATTCTTGCTTATTATAGCTTTTGTACTTAAATTTTCTCCATTTTGTATATATATGTCTTGGGTTTCTTTCTATTTTCTTTGCGGGTGGGTTTGGCCTCTTAAGTAAAGGTGATAAACAATTTTAAAGGGCAAAACCTTCTTCCACTTTTGAGGCTTGGTTAAATTTATTTTGAGAATTTTTGGAACGCCTGATTTAAAATTTCTCCTTTGGCTGCAATCCTTTAAAGGCCCGCCGTAACTTTTAAATCGATTTTTCATAATGGTTTCAACTCATAAAATTTTTAAAAAAATAAAAATATAATTATTATTATTTATATTTAAAATTTTGACTTTGAATTTCATATATATATTTTTCAAACCAAGTAATTATTAGTGAAGTAGCAAAAATAAAACTATTTCTTTCCCTTCAAAAGAAATTTTTTATTTTTTATTTTGTGGCTCTTAAATTCATTTGTATTTCTGGCAAGTTGTCCTTAAGTGCCTAATTTGAACACATTCACCTTGAAGAATAGCTGAAAATAAATAATCAAATGTTTAAGGATCACACATTTTGGGCTCTTAATTTTATTTACAATTGCTTAACTAGGTTATTTATTAAAGTAACTAACCTTTAAATGTTCCAAAAGTAACCAAGAGCCCTGAAATTAATTTATTGATTTGTCTCCTTCCTTATTCATGAGCTATTGAACGGTTAGCATAACGAAGTTTTCAATATCTTCTTGTGGAAGTCATCTTAATTTCTTAGTCGTCTTCTCCTTAGTTGAAAATACAAATCAATGAGAAAAGCATGAATAAAATTTTATATGCAAATCTGTGAGCAAAGAATGAATAAAATTTTATATGCAAATCTGTGAGCAAAGCATGAATGAAATTTATGAAGTTGATTCTTAAGAAGTCATATTTTTTAATGTTTAGCATCTTTAATGCTTAAATTCTTAAAGCCTCCATTTACTAGCCATAAAGTTCTTCCTCTGCATCTTTGGCATTTTTCTCCTTGAGCCTCAATGTCAAGAAATTTTCTTTGGAGCATATTTTGTTATTTTGGGAAAGTCGTTTTCCCTTCTTTCAGAGAAATTATTCTTATTTGATTATATTATAAACTTATTCTATATAAAATCTCTCTAATATTGTTTAATTAGGGAAAACAAAATTAAATTGATGAGAGGGTTTGCTTAAGGAAATCAACCTTTTTTGGAAAAAATATTCTCATTTATATTTTACACAAGCATTATAAAGTTGGATAAAAGGGGTTTAATCGTAAACTATTTTAAGATTATTTTATACTTTCCTTATTGTCATTTTGAAGGAAATCCAATTTCCCCTTTATTGAGAGAAACATTTTCATTTTTTTTCAAATCATTTTAAAGATATTTCTCATGTACTTTTAATATAATAAATTTCCTTTTGACGAAGCTTATGGTCCCACCGCTTGGTATCTCTAACTCCATTTTTAGGATGACCCCTTGGTATCTATAACCCCATTTTAGGAGGAGTTTCTCTTGTATTTCACTAACATTTTGATTTTCTTGCATTAGTTAGAGTAGTTTCACTAACTTGCATCACGGTTTTTGACTTGTGTTATAATAAGTGCTTCCTATGAACTAATTTCAATAGATTTGTTTATCATTGAATAAATTGCATTTGGCCAATATATCCAAGCTCTTTTAAGTTTCTTATATATTTTAAAATAACTACTTATCCTTTTGTGTTTCATTAATTTTCTCTTAAAACATTCTTAAAGACATATCATAAGTGTTATTATAAATCTAATTAATAAGTCATTTCACATTAAGAGCAATTTCCAGTAAGGCACTTGTGTTATTTATTTAATGCTTTGTTTCATTGAGTGGCCTTTATTTTCTTCATTGTCATAATTAATCACACGTTGTACACTAAAAGTATTTTTAATCAGAAGTGGATTGGTGTTTCGTACCCTTGAAGAATATTTTTATACCTCTTGAAACAATGTGTTAACAGAGCACTACATTTTGCATCATTCATTTTATTGCATCTTCTTAGTTGTTTGTCTTTGGAATTACTAATCACATTTTTATTCTAGTTAATTGTGTTAAAAATATTTGACTTTCACTTGTTCCTAATATCTATATATAATAAAGTGAAGAACGTTATAATAAATGCACTTGATATTGTCATTGTCTTTATTTCCGTTACATTAAGAACTGTAAAATTTCTTCACTAAATTGATATTGGAATATTGTAGCCATAATTTCTAATTGGATATCTCAGTAAATCTTGGTTATAAGTGGTTTAAATATTTACGTTGAAGCATATTTTCATCTCTCTGAAACTATCTAACTTTTTCATCATCTTGCATTAGTATCCTAGTTAAGAAATTGTATCTCTAAAATTATTCTCCAAGCATAAGCTTGGTTAATAGAGAGTTAGGAACCCCTTCTCCACCCAATTTGTGATGCTTAACCTTTTCAAAATTATTAAAACAAGCAACCTTGCATTTCTCTTCTGGGAAATCCCTTATAGGAATATAGTCACTTGGGTCATTAGAACTCGAAGGGAGGTATAATTAATGAGGCCTACGCCTCCTTCCCGTTGACTTCTTTCTACAACCTTGTGTGAGACTTGCTTCAAAACAATTGAGGAGATGGATCTCACCTAGATAATTCATGGATTCATCTTGCAGTTCCTCATTTTGATCATTAGGTTATTATATTTATAATTGTGAGCTATTTAATCTATTTTCAAGCTTATCTCTCATTCTTATACTTGGCCATTTTATATTTCCTTATAATATGTCATCAAGTATTATTGATCTATTGGCCAAAGTTGTCATTGATGTCAATATGTTGGATCATTGTTAAATATGATGGAAACCATAATGATTTATGTTAACCTATACCTTACTACCCTAAGCCGTAAAATGATCATATATCCTAAGTGCATAAATGAAACCCTCAGTCCTAAATAATCAAGCCCTAAACCCTAGAATATTAAATGGTGCCCTAGTTTTGTTGAAGCAAGACCTAATGGATAAAAGGGATTAATCCTAGAAGGAGACCTAGCATGGAAGTTTCCATAAAAATACAATGGATAAAGCATTTATATGAAAGGCCTAACATTTTCTAAGCCATAAGATAAAACCCTATTTTGGTTGGAAAATAAGATGATTCCCTAATCCTAATAAATGAAGAACACACTTGGATCCCTAAGTCTATGAAGAGGAAGACCTAAAATATGATGAAACCCTAAAGGATACCATTGAAGACGTTTTTATGAAAAAACATATGATGAAACTCTAAAGGTTTCTGTGGATGAAATAATGATGGAAAATCACAAATATTACTTTTATTTATGATAAAATTATCTTAATTAAGGGTGGAATTGGCATAGACTCGTAGAATACATTGATCTCTTTCCAACGAGCACTTGCACACCTTCTAACTCCTCATAGGCTAGGAGAAAATGATTTTATAGGTTGAAATAATATATTTCTTGATAGCTGACATGAGCCCACATTTGCAAGTCAAATCATCCTCAAAGGGACGTGGCATTTCTCTATAGGTAAAAATGTTTATAAATATAAGTTTGACCTCATCATTTTAAGCATCAACTTGGTGAAGAAATAAAATAAGAGGCACAGAAGAAGAAGGAAGCTGAGGATAAGTTCATAAATTAGAAAGAAGAAACTTCATACCTAAATATTTTCTACTCATGGAAGCATATACCTATAGAAAGCTTAACAGTTGGCTCAAATCTGTAGCAAATTAGTAACTCAGACGTGGAGGTTCGGTTGGTTAGACTTCTGATGGCTCAAATTTTTGGAAAAGCTCAGATTTGAAAACCTATAAGAGCTTAGACCTTTGATCAGTCACGTTTGGAAACTTGGTTTATAAGCCAATGAGAGGCTCATACTTGTGGAGGAATTATACATCGAACCCGTGGAGGAATTATAACTTGGAATAGTCATTTTACGTCTATGAAATATACCTTGAACCTATAGCATAATTTTATATCCTCACTGTTATACCTCGGATTTATAAATGTATGGTTTCACTCTTCCTCTACATTTGGAGGCACACTTATAAGGACTATTATGGACCTATGGTGGAATTTTTTCAGACAAGTATTTTGTACCTACCTACTCACAAACTTTCAAAACTCTAATAACACTCAGATTGTGATAAGAACTCAATATATCATTTGAGATAGGATTTTGGATTGTGTTTTGGAGCTAATTTGTGACAAGCTTAAAGGATTATTTGGAAATTGTTGAAATTGTTGTGAGAAATCTATTAAGTTCTTCTTTGGAGCTAAAAGCATATCTTGAAGTCTATGTAGCATCCTCTTTAAGCACCATTTGAAGAGTTCTAGGTACCCTTTTGGAGACATTTGGAGTAGTCTTTGGAGACCAACTTGATTAATCTTGAGCACACACATTGGAGAGCTATATATAGGTCCTTGTTGTAAAAAATTTAAAGCATATTTTTCTACAATTGGAGCACTATTGAAGGTAGCCTTGAAAGACTTTGTGCAGCAAAGTTGAAGCCTAGATGATGTAGACTCATATAATATTATTTCAAGTAAACATGAAGAGTGTTGGAGATACATTCTATGCTTTGTGGAGTTGGTTGTCATATTTGGACCAGAATTGTAGAAGACCCTTTCCAACAAACATTGAAGAGTTGAAATCTTGTTGAGGCAGTCCCTCAAACGTCATTAAAGCTTATTGGAGACAATCTTTGTAGAACCATTGCAGACCTCCTTGGTTGAAGACATTCTTGGATACATTCTTTGAATACTTTGTGAGAGATATCATTCAAGACTTGTTTTAGAAGCCATTGAGTAGGTCTTGAAGATCCATTGAACTTATTGAAGCATAGGGTTGGATCCCTAGAGAATAGGATTCCTCAAGAAGATTAGGTTGGATCTTGTAATAGTAAGAGGGTTGTAGCCCTAGAGGTTGGTACCTCATAGAGACAAGGTTGGAGGCATTTGGAATATAGGGTTGGAGCCCTCGAGGTTAGAGCCTCATGAAGTCCAAGTCGGTGCTTGGAAAAGTATAAGTTGGAGCTTGGTGGATTGGAGATCGGTGTCTTCGTCTAGGGTTGGATCCCTAAACATTATTTTACTTGATTTATTTCAAAAAGAGGAATGTATTCCTCAATATATCTGATTATTAGAATTATTTATTTTTTATTTTTCATTTTCTGTTCATTTTATAAGTGATATAAAATTGGTAAAATAATAATTGTAAAATAAATATTGATTCACCCCCCTCTCAGTATTTCCAACAATTTCTATCAGAGCCAAGCTCCTTCACTTAGAACCTAACATCTGGAAGGTAGATAATTAGAACAAAAATGTAAAATTCAAGGAAGAAGGCTTGCAAAATCATTGAATGTTTCACCCGCTCATTGGATAATCAAATTGGGAAAGCTCCATTGTTCAATGGTAACTTTTAAATATGGAAGGAAAGAATGAATAATTTCGTAATGGATCAAGGTTTTGAAGCTTGGGAATGAGTGGTTACTGAAATCACAATAGAATAAGAGTCTAAGGAATATAATACAAGATTGATAAAGGAAATATTTAGTGGGATACCAGATCCTATAAAGACCAAAGTGAAAAAATCTTGATTAGAAAAATATATGTGGGAAAAAATTCAATATCTTCACTCCAAAGGAGCATTGACCATGACCTCTAATCAAGAATATGATGGAAAGAAAGGAGGAAATCCATAACCCATTAAGGAATATGCGAAAAAAAGAGTGAAGACATCAAGGCTAAGGAAAACGTAGAAGATAAAGAAAATGAAGAAGACCTCGAAAAATATCTCAAGGAAAAACTTGAAGTTGCACTAGAAGAACTAATCAGATTGAATAAGGAAAATGAGGAACTCACAAAGCTTAAGGAGGATTTTCATCAAAACAAGAAAATACATCATGAAGAAGTCATATCCATGACAAACCAGTTGGATAAATCATAGCAAAGGGAAGACAAATTGTTAATCCATATTGAACAAAGTCACAAGGAATTGAACAAAATTGAAGTAAAAATTAGTCAATCCAAGGAAGATTTGTTCTCCCTTAAATCTCAGTTCGAATAAACAAAGAAACAAGCACAAGTTGCTGAAAAGGTAAGGAAAAATTGGCCCTCCTAGAAGGACAAGATGATGAACCAGAAAAGGAAATAAATGACATGACATACCAACTAGAAGAAAATAATAAATATATCTCCAAATTGAAATCAAATGTCACCTCACTCAAGGCCCAATCATGTGAAGCAACAAGGATGAAAGAATAAATGGAGAACCATCAAGAAAAGAAGGATGAAAAATGAAAGATGATGAAAGAAGAAACTAATATCCTAATAAAATAAGTTGATCATATGAACAAGAGTATAAAGATATCTTAAACCAGTGATGAAATCCTAAGTTATCAAAGATCCCCTCTTGATAAATCAGGTCTTATTTATGCATGTGAACCCTCAAGAAAAAATGATGCAAACTCTAATGCACCAAATAAAAAGGATGTGAAGAATATTGGAAGAAATGTTGATGCTCCTATTTCTAGGAAAATCAAGGAGATTAATAAAATTAACCTTAAAGGAAACCTACTCCAAGAAGGTATGCAGAAGGTTTCAAGGATGCAAGTTGAAATGAATATCATCAAAGGATCCCAAGGCAGAAATACTTCAAAATTACGTCAGGAAAATCACCATACCTGAGGTAACAAAGTATATTTTTTGGCTATATCTATTCTTGTACAAATTTTGGGCACATGGAAAAATATTGTTGGGCATACTATAAGGCCAAGTATAATGATCCCCATCAACTCCCTAGAAGAAACTTTGTAAGAAAAAAATCATGCCTCCTCATGTATGTACAGAATGGAAAGATTCAATTACAATAAAATTGGACATATGGCTCATGATTTTAACTTGACTTGGGTACCTAAACAAGATAAAACCATGACTATCAAGCATGAAAAGGGAGTTACCAAATTTTGGATAAGAAACCAAACTGACTCACAAGGAGAGGATGAGGGATGTATCTTAGACACTCATGGAATCAAATCATGTTGATCTGATGAGTACATCCTTGGAAGATATAATATTTCAAGTTTTGAAGATGGGTTTCTTCCAAAGACCATGCATATTTTTAGGGGGAGCTTGTGACAATTTGACTATTCTTCCTTGATGAGCCTTGGAAAAACCTTGACATGTCACACATGAAAAATCATGCTATTAGACACACAGATATATCTCTTGATGGATCATCTCTCATAAATTTTGAAAAAATCCTTGTTTAATAATTTGCATAAATACATCATCTACTTCATCCATTTCCATGAAATCATGCAAAGGCTAAGGGGGAGAAATTCCATTAAAGAAAAACATCATATTGTGTCTTCACTACGCATCCATTTTTTAATATTCATTTCACTTGATCGCAGGCAAGGGAATTCGGTTGATGCAAACTATGGTCATATCTCTTATGCTACATTGTTAAAAGAAGGAAAGCATAATGACAAGGGGAATTGCAAGGAGAAAAATAACAAGAAGAAGGATGTTAAGGGTAGAAAAATTCAAACACTATAGATGAAGCAGATCTATGACATGAAGACCAACATGATTACAGGAGGAGCAACATATCTCTCATAAAGAGCGATAATTTATAAAGAAAGGAAGAAAATACAATGAACCATTATGATGAAATGGCAAGAATAAGATTAATAGGGGGAGCACTTGATGAAAAATGAATTATCATGACACCACATTTTCCATTGATATCAAAGGGAGAGAGAATGTTGGAAGAGGAGAGAATATTGCCATCAATTACAAAGGGGGAGATTGTTGGTCAAAGTTTTCATTGATGTCAATATGCTAGAACATTGTTGAAGATGATGGAATCCCTAATGGCTGATGTTACACTATAAATTACTAGCCTAACCCTAAAAGGATCTTATATCCTAAGAGCATAAATGAAGCCATTAGTCCTAAATAATAAATCCCTAAACCATATAATTTTTTATGGTGCCCTAGTTTTACTGAAGCAAGGCCTAATGGATAAAGATTATCAATCCTAGAAGGAGCCATAGCATGGAAGTTTCGCTAACAAGACAAAGGATAAATAATTTATATGGAAGCCCTAACATTGTCCAAGCCATAAGATAAATCCCTCTGTTGGTTGGAAAATAAGATGATTCCCTGATCCTAATAAATGAATAACACACTTGGAGCCCTATGTCTATGAAGAATAAGCCCTATCATATGATGAAACCATAAAGGCTACCATGGAATAAATTATTATGAAATAACATATGATGAAATTCTAAAGGTTTCCATGGATTAAATAATGATGGAATTTCACAAATATTATTTGTATTGATGATAAAATTACCTTAATTAAGGATGGAATTGGCATAGGCTTATACAATTCATTGAGCTCTTTCCAACAAGCACTTACATGTCTTCTAACTCCTCATACGCTAAGATAAAATGATTTTACAAGTTGAAATAATATATTTCTTGAAGCTAGCTAGAATTACTCTACATGTGAAAGTCAAATCCTCCTCAAAGGGATGTGCCATTTCACTATAGGTCGAAATGTAAATAAATATAAGTTCTAACTCATAATTCTAAGCATCATCTTGGTCAAGAACTCAGATAAGAGGCACAAAATCAGAAAGACGTTGATGAGCGATTCAAAAATTAGAAAGAAGAAGATTCAGACCTTATGCTTGTCTACCTGTGGAATCTCAGACATATGGTAGGCTTAGCATTTGGCTCAAATTTGTAGTAGATTAGTAGCTTGGACCTAGAGGCTTAGTTTCTCAGACTTGTGAAGGCTCAAATTTGTGGAAAGGCTCAGATTTGCAAACCTACAAGATATTGAAGCTGTGATCATTCACTTCTAGAAACTCAGATTATAACCGAGTGAGAGGCTCGGACCTGTGGAGGAATTATAACTCTAAACATTAATTTCAAGGTTGTGACCTATACCTCGGACTTGTAGCAGAATTTTGGAGCCTCAATGTTATACCTCGAATTCATAAACATGTGGTTGCATTCTTCTCAAGCCTACGGAGGCACACTTCTAAGGACTATTCTGGACCCATAGTGACATTATTTTAGACAAGTGTTTCTGACCTACATACTTGCAAACTTTCAGAACTATAATAACACTCAAATTATGACAATAACTTAATACATCATTTGAGATAGGATTTTGGAATATGTTTTGGAGATAATTAGTGAGAGTATTACATGATTCTTTGAAAATTATTGGAATTGTTGAGAGTAATATATTCATCTAATATTTGGAGCTAAAATATTGTCTTGAGGTCTATGTAGCATCCTCCTGAAGAATCCTTTGAAGAGTTCTAGGTAGCCTTTTGGATACATTTGGAGTATTCTTTGGAGACCAACTTGATTAATATCGAGCACACACATTCGAGAGTTATCTAGAAGGCCTTGTTCTAAAACATTTAAAGGATATTTGTCTACAACTCGAGCACTATTGAAGGTAGCCTTGAAATCCTTTTTGCAACAATGTTGAAGCCTAGATGATGTAGCATCATATAATATTATTTCAAGTAAACATGCACAATTTTGGAGATACCTTCTATTCATTATGGAGTTTACACCTTGTTCAAGAAGTCCCTAGAGCATTGCTGAAACCTATTGGAGACATTTTTTGGAGAAACATTGCAGACCTCCTTGGTTGAATACATTCTTGGATACATTCTTTGAAGACTTTGTGAGATATATCATTCAATATCACTTGTTGTAGAAGGAATTGAAGAAGTCTTGAAGATCCATTGAACTTATTGAAGCCATAGGGGCTTCTGGGGAAACAATACCATACCACATGGATTCATATTGGGGGATATGTATTAAGCAAAAAAATATAAAATATATTGAGCTCCATTTTTTATACATACCAATATAAAAACCCTTTACCCCCTATAAAAATGGATAACTATAATATCTAATGAAGGTACTGGTTTTTTAAATTGGGAAAGTGTATTGGGTTTGTATTGATAAGGGGTTAAATAATGTGAATTTTAGAGGTATTTTCCAATATGTACTCAAATTAAGGGTATTGTTTAGTATTCCCTAAACACAGGTGATATGTCAGAGGTTCATTGAGTGAAGCCCCCATGATTGAAACAAAGGGATGGAGCTCTAGAGGATAGGAGTCCTCAAGAATATTAGGCTGGAGAATGTACCAGTAAGAGGGTTGGATACCTAGAGATTAGTGCCTCATAGAGACAAATTTGGAGCCTTATGGAAGATAGGGTTGGAGCATCGTGAAGTCCAAGTCAGTGCTTGGCAAAGTATAGTTTGGAGCCTCACAGATTGGAGATCGGTGTATTCATCTAGGGTTGGAGCCCTAAACATTATTGTACTTGATTTATAATAAAAAGAGGATTGGATTCCTCGACATATCTTATTAATAGAATTATTTATTTTGTAGTGTTCATTTTGTGTTCAGTTTATAAGTGATCGAAAACTGCTAAAATAACAATTTTAAGAGAAATATTGATTCACCCCACCCCTTAGTATTTCCAAATATTCTAATTTCTTATAATCCTTTGATTCATTTCACTAACATCCTTCTTGGAGGACTACTTATCTAGTACATTGAATTTTTTCATATTTGTGCAAGTGATATAATTTACTTTGAACATTGTTGAATAGGAACTGGTCTGTATCTATTAATCTTGTTATTGCCTCATTTTCCTGTATTGCATCATCTTGTTAAGATTTGATTTTCTCATTTAATAAATACACTTGCTAATTAATCTCAAATTTCTTAGAGATGTATTGATATTTCCCTTAGTCTCTTAGGACTGGTTGTTCGAATAATTTTTCCCCTCATTATCACTTTTAGGGACTAATCCCCTTGAATTATCTAGGACAGAGCCTAAATGGAGTGAGTAGGGATGAGAGTCACAACCCTAACTCTGAGATTTGTGCCTTAAGTGTACACTTTAGGAAAAAAAAAAAAAATTTGCACCATTGAATAGTATAGAGTATTTATGTTCTTGGTTTTTCGACTAACATTTTGGTTCAAGAATTTTTGATTTTGGAGTTTGATTCACTTTTAAGTGGAAACTCCCATTATTTCATTTTATGCAAGGATTTCTACATGAACCTTTCTTCTTGTAGACTTATTTCTAATCATGGACAGTAACTTCTCTCTATATTCATTTTCTCTTCTAAGGTTAAGCCAGTAGGACATCATGGATGACTTGTTTTCTCCTTGTGATTTTACTATCCTTCAGGGAGATCCACATGAATTTCCACCTTCAGTTATTCTATAAATTTATGAGGTTCTCCTTTTTCGATGAAACAAAGCTATTACTACCGAGATTTACCTTCAAAATTTCAACCTTCACATAAGCAAGTGTCGCCCATATACCTAATATGAATATGTGAAGATGCAACTCTTCTTTTTCACCATAGGTGATGATGTTATGGATTGGTTCTTATAATTCCCTAATAACACTTTGATTCATTTCAATCAATCATTGATGTCTTTGAAGATAAATATGGAGATAAGAGAAAGGCCAAAGAAAAAAGCTAAAGTAAGGGAAACTAAAGAAACTAAAAATTATCTTATAAAAGAGTTAGCTTAAATGGTTAACAATATTCAACTGACTCAAGCGCAGGTAATTAATAATATGGAGGTTAAAGAGGATCTATTCATTAAGAGCATGTAAATTAATAAAGAAAAATCAATAGCATACCATGCTAGCAAAATTATTTTTATGCAGACCAGGTTGTTATTTATAGAAGAAAAAAATTATAAGGAAATGGAAACCATGGAAGTTAATTACTCTAGTCATATGACCACCATGAAAAATTATTTTATCACCATGGGAGAAAATCATGAGAAATAAATAAGTTATAATCATGTAAATAATAAAAAAATGATAGAGGACATGGAATATGGCTAGATATCTCTTAAGAACACATTTTTGGACATGGAGGAAAAGCAAGTATTATTAATAAAAACTATGGAAAAAAAACACGATAGATAAATCACTACTATGGAGGTTAACACTCTAGTCAAATTACCACGTTGTGGAATATGTTGGAGGAAATGGAATGATCATGTACAAAAGCTCCAACCTAAGTTACATAATAAGCAACAAAGGAATAGGTAACTTTCAACAGATCCTAGGCCCTCCCATTCACCAAAGGAATAGCATGAAAATGTCACTTCTTTGGTTAGAAAAGAAACTGAGAGAAATCAAGACCACAGTTTGAATGCTTGCAAGATTTATACATCATCCTTAATAGAGAAGATGAAGAATGATGAAATGTATGTAATCAAAGTCTCAAGTACTTCAAATTTGTAATCTGGTCATTTCTAAGGTTACAAAGGAAATTATACATTGGTTCCATCATCATCAGTATCACAACCTACTGGAAGGAAGAAAAATAAAAAATAAAAAATGGATATAAAAGATAAATATTCAATGACAAACAGTCTCAAGCTTTCGTATGGAAAAATTCAAAAAAGGAAAGGAACAAAGTTTTGCACATTTATTGGTCGGGAACAACGTCACATTCAGATAATTCAAAGTCATAAAATGATTATAATCACACATGTAAAATTAGATAAAAAAACATATGGATCTATAAAATATTGGGAGTATTCTTATCATGGAATTTGTTGAAAGAATTTGATGCCATTGGGCATCCTCTGTACTGTATTTCTAACCCTATTCTTTGCTATTTTTATTATTAGAGTAGTTTTAATTTCAACATTTTTGTTTCATAAATTAAGTTTAATTTCTATCTTTAGATTTTATTTACATTTCATGTTAGTAGAATCATTTATGCTATGTAGTTTCTATTTCATGAACTTAAATGTTATATGATGATTTTTTATTATATTTTGATAGATGCTACTTATATAACTTCGTGTTTTGCTTGGACGTAGATTTTAGATTCTCACATTTCTTGAGTGAAGAAACATGTCCCCAGGTAGAAACATATGTTGACCACTTTATGTCAATCACCCTATAGCAGTATACATTTTTTCAAATCACTCCATCATGCTTGAGCAATCAAGCAGTCATAGATCATCATTATCTTTCAGGGGTCTGTCAAGTCATGTAAACACAAATTTTACAACCCTATGGGACTTTATTGTATATTTTATTCCAGTATGATTATGAAGCAACGCAATACACCTAGTTAATATTAGTAATTTTCATCAATGAGTTTCATCCAAGGGGAGTTTTTAAGCTCCATGAATAATGTATGTTTGTAAACATGGATAATCAATATAGTTTTTCTCTCAGATATACCCCCAAAGATAGGGTGAGATTTGATGATGATGTCTTATGTGAATCCCACTGTATTTATTATATGTATAATTATAATATTAGATCATATATTTATTCTCACTGAATTTTGTTGAGTCTAAGTGTCTATTTTTAATTATTAAATTTCTTGGTTAAGAAAATTAATAATTTGGATGTAAAATTTAAAATCAAATGATTGTAAAATTTTAAGGGGGTATAGTACTCACAAGTATAACCTATACACCTCAACTTAGTACCTAAAAACTTTTTGAGGGTTGAAATTATGTCTATCCCCTCAAATGTTTTTTTTTTTTTTGGTTTTCAAGTAAAAAAAGGCATAAAGTTAGCCAAAAAATAGTCAAAAATATAAAATTGAGAGAAAATGAAATTATATCTATCTAGAAATATGAATTTTTGGAGAAGGTGGTAATTCCCAAGGAATAATTAAATTGACAAACCCAATTCCAAGGAAGAAAAACCACAAGAAATTATTTGGGGCTAGAAAAGAATTGTTTTTTCAAGATAACTTTTTTTTTTGGTCGATTTAGTTGAAGAAAATTGATGAGTCCAAAAGAATTAAAATATTGAAGGTTCTTAATAAAGGGAAAATATATTTTTAACAAGTTTAGATTCCATTATAATTCATTATATCATAATATTTCACAAAGTTCTGAAATTTAGAATTATATGAATTATTACGGAATTATTATGGAATCTAAATTTATTCATGAAGATCATAGGACATTATTTAATTTTGGCATGAATCAAGCAACAAATAGTCATTATTCTCCTAATCAATTTTTAACTATGCAACTTCTCGGACCTAGTTCATTTCCACTTGGAGAGGGAGTTAGAACTCTCAACTTTTCTATAAAGTGAGCATGAGGCTCCTCATTGTAATCATCATGGGTGGTGTATTGGCTCTCGAATCTTGATAACATTTTTTTATAATAAAGCATAAAAGTCTATGGGGGAAATATTATGGTGTATGTTTTCAACTTGTTTTGGTAAATATAATATTATGGCACTTTAAATTTCTACTTTATGCTTTAATTTGTTAAATTATCTAGCCATTTGGATTTAGAGTTGCTTCTTTTCACTTATAAATCGGATGGAAACATTGTTGAATTTATAGATATAGTGGACTATTGTTTGAATCAATAGAGCTTCTCTTCACTGTGTGACTTACCCCTATTGGATTTAACAAAATATTCATTTTTTGTGTATAAAATCTTAAATATTAGGTGTCGATCATTTGAAGTAAGTTCTTATTTGAATCTCATCTCCTTGAACTTTGAAGTAGATCTGATTTGAACCTTCATCCCCTTGGAAAACAAAAACTAATAACCTATGGTGATATTCCCGAAGACTCATCATGAGCTTGCATTGAAGGGAGTTTCTTGACCTTTACTCTACCAAGATCACCTATTTAAAAAATAAAAAACTCTTACTCATTTTAAAGAACTTTCACTCATTTGTATTCCTTTTATAGAGCTATTTTGTCTAATATATGGGTGGAGGTGTCCTCATACCCATAGATTAAACTTGTAAATTATTTTTAATTATTTGTAAATAATTATTGCTTAATCTAGATTTTGTACATATTTTTTCTCCATTTTGTATATATATATTTGTCTTGGGTTTATTTCTATTTTTTTTTTGTAGGTGGATCTTGCACCCTAAGTAAAGGAGATAAGAAATTTAATGACCCAAAACTGCTTTAACTTTTGATGCCTTTTTAAATTTAATTTGAGAAATTTTGGAGGATCTATTTTGAAATTTATCCTTTTTCCGCAAGCCTTTAAAGGCATACACTATCTTTTAAATTGATTTTTTTCATAAAGGTTTCAACTCATATATATATATATATATATAAACCTTTATGAAAAAAAAATATATATGTATATAGATACACACACACACACACACACACACACACATATATATATATATATATATGACTTGTGGTTTCATATAATTTTTGCGAACCTAGTAATTATTGGTGAAGCCGCAAACATAAAACCCTTTCTAGCCTTTAAAAGAAAGACTTTTATTTTTATTTTGTGGCTCGTAAATTCATTTGTAAGTTTTTCTCTCAAGTTGTCCTTTAGTCCTTGATTTTAACACATTCACCTTAAATAATAACTGAAAATAAATAATCAAATTTTTGGACACCTAATACTCTATGGGTAAGTGTGGAAGTGTGGTGTAGGTAAATCCTCTTTGCGGATAAAGTCGATTCCTCTAGACCTAGAGTGGGTCTAGCAACAAGGGAACAAGATAATGTGTAGGATCCTGGTTAATGAATGAAATAGGTTGGGATAGATTGTCCTACCTACAGTCCAACACGATTGTCACAGCTATAGCAGTGGTGGCCCCTTGATCTCTGCCTCGACAAGTCATGGTCTTTCAGCAATGGTACTCGGATACATGCACAAAGATCAAAGGACAAAAGTAGCATACAAAACAATAATTTCACTCATAACTAGCTAATCAGTCAAGGAATATTAAACATATTGCGTAAAATAAGCCATATTAACACAATATGGGAACAAATATTAGTCATGTATATATAAATAGAAAGAAAGAGATTACAATTGGAGCCTTGACATCGCAGCCTCCTTCAGCGGGCTCAGTCGAAGTGGTCTGAAAGGATCATCGAGGGATTGGGACAAGGCAAGGATGCAAGCCTAAGCTCTCTCTCGACAAAGGTCTATTTATCTGCTCTATCTCAAAATGTTCAACAATTCTCTTTAGCTGTTCAGTTTTTCAGCAAGTGTATCAATGGGAGATAGCTTTATTTATAGAGGGAGAGGAGGAGGGTGGGATCCCTAGAATGGTGGAAGGGAGGCCTTATCCTTTGGGAGGTTTCCCTAAAAGGTGGAAACAAGGGGCCAAAGGAGGGTGTTCATGGTTATTCAGTCGAACCACCCAGGTTGACTCGCCCATGAAGTTGTTAGCATGGAAACTTCACCTATATATTTAAAAAACATTCCAAAAACAACATGGCATGGGTAGCTCACTAGGAAAAAGTGCCAATGGGCATGGGGCAGAGTGTTAATATTCCTCATTGCTGTGATGGCATAACATCCTACCAAAGCCAACCCAGAAACATGTGTTTCTGATAGTCTTCTCAAGGAATTTTCAAGAGGGGAAATGTTCTCCTCATGGAAAGGGATGCAATGATGGTCCTTGCAAGGCATGACACTTATTATTAGTCATAGAAATGGTACTCAAATGTGCGAGATGTGGATTCCAGGGATGGTGACAAAATTTTGTGTAATAGATGCCCCCTAAATCATGAGGCTCAAGAGAGAGGGAGGGGTGAAATGCTTTACGAAAATGCGTTCAAACCAAACACTATTGTCGAAATAAATACAAGTAAAAATACAACTAATATCTTTGATACATGAACATGTGGGATGTACGCAACCATCCATAATAGAGTACATAAAAATAGAGATCAAGTATGGATGCAACCATCCAACAGTAAGGATCAACGAATAGACTGAGCTATGGTCGCAGCCATCCAATCAAAAGAATCATGCAATAAGTCGTGATAAACTACAATATCCCATAGCCTGGATCTTATCAGACAAAACCTAGGGACTTGCATTGCATATCGACCTGAACAAGCACAAATTCAAGCATGCAAATATGTGAGCTGAAGTCGAACATGCAAGAAAGTCACCTGATTACCAGTCAATAATGAAAGCTATTAACAGGCACGACAGAAAACACCAATAATCACAATGGCTCTCAAGGTACAATAGGTAAAATCCACAGAATTTGAATAGTGATTTGGCATCGAACACCCGTAGAACCACTCGATCGAAGGCCAATGATGTGGAACTATCATCGAATGCGAAGAACCTGCCATTGAGGCATGCAAGCTCCAAGTTACTGGAAGGGAGTCTCTAGGTCAGCTTCCTAGATAATGAGCTGAAGTCGACAGGAAGAAAATCGGTCAACAAAGGTTCATAATGTTTCCCACATCATTGACACGAGACAAAGGAACATGATGACAATGAATCAGGACTAAACAGAGGATTAGAGGGAGGTTGAAAATTGAAAAGGAAAACCTCTCTTGAACATATTGGCGACACGACACTAGATTTGGCAGTATTTGACATCAAGGGATCCTGAGGTCATGATGACGTGGCAAAGAGTAGATGAGAGGTCAAAAGAGATTACCCAAACCCATGGAGGAAAAAATGATGAAATGAGATTTCCCCAACCCTACATGAATGCAAATTAGTGTCATGTTCAAGAGTGACATAATACCGACAAAACTAAAAACTGGTTCCATTTTTCCCCACCATTTCAGGCAAGTACCCCAATTATTTTTTTAACACAATCTTGAAGGGGATAGCATATGCTTGTGATGTAATTTTTTCCTTCAGAAAAATCCATCCTAGTAAATTTTATGAGCCCTAGGAAGGAGGAACTCAGTTAACATCATGGTGACGATTTCCGATATCATCAAGGTTTAGCAAGTCTGACAAAGGAAGAACTCAGTATATTTTCATGTTTAGAGAGTTTGAAAAGAAGCGGAAAAGAAAAATCCAGCACGTCCCTTTTCATAAATATTCTCTCAGACCCGAAAAGGTAGAAAATTATGTCTAAGAAAACCTTCTAGTTGCGATAGGCTAAGGTATCTCTTTTCCGTAAATAATCTATCTCGGCCCAAAAAAGGGGTAAATGTATACTAGGTAGATATCGTTTCACATCCATTTAACGAGTTCAAAACGACAAGAGTCTCAGAAATATTTTTAGTTTTAGAGAGTCAGAAAAGCGCTGAAATATGACTGCAACAGTGAATTTTTATTGTTTTTACCGAGTCTGAAAAAGTATAAAATATAACTTGTTACTTCATCGTCGTTACATTAGAATCATGTCATTGCACAAGAGACCCACGTAAAACTGATTTCTCGAAATAACATAGTGAGATAATTGAAAAATATGTTTCAAAACCTAATTAGGGTTTCTAAAAGTTATAAAATGCCAAAAATGGTAAAAAATAATTACTTTTCACTTTTACCTCTTGTGGAGCAATAATTACCCTTTTTAGAATATGATTTTGTGGCGGCGATAGCAGGAAATCCGACAAACCAATCTCGAATACGTCATTTCTAGGTAAGAGGTAACGTCCTTTCCTGCATTTTGATTATACTTTCATTACCTGCAACCCCAAATTTGGAAATTGATGAGGGAAATTGTAAAAAATAGGGCATGGCGGTTGGCGCGAGTATCAGGCATGGACTTGCATCAATCGCCCAAAATTTTGAACTGGGACACGCCAATTGGCACGACTATTTCAAAAATAGATGCGCCAACCACGACGATCATTTAAGATTAAAAATTCAAGAAAATAGACCCATTTTCAACAATCTGAAGCTTTGAATTTTGCTAATGGAATTCTTATGAACATTTTTGTAGGTGTAAAGCGTAAAAATGGTGATCGAATGGAAAGAATGAGAACACAGTGAAGAAGATGAACTCACCATGGAAAACGAAAGATGCATGGAAGCTCTTAGAGATTGTGAGCTCAAGAAATTATTCATGAGACCATGCCTTAGATCTCAACCAGAGCTGTTGCAATACTTGATTAGTGTCTCGAACGTTGACTGGGAAAAGTCCATCATTCATGATCAAGAACTCGAGATCGAAGTTTCTGATGTTTATTTCATAACAGGGTTGTCGTGGGGGGGGGGGTGGGGGGGTGGCAGTACCAATCGTGACCGACACCTGACCCACAATGGAGAACATGAGTATGGTGATTGATAGGGTGTTTCCAGGGGCAAGGAAAGGATCGGGATGCTAAAAAGTGGATATCCAGATTATTCTGGACTTGGCACTAAAGCTAGTGCTGCACACCATCACATGAGATGTAGGATCACAAGTACCGCATGAAGCTACAAATACACATCTATTTATTGTTTCATATTTCCTAATGCCCATCCTCTACAACATGCAGAGGCAGTGGCAATCAACCTGAAATGTCAACTAACAAAGTGCAAAAAAACCAAGCTGAAGTAGTTCGGTTATGGGTCCATTCTGGCATCGTTCATCTTGGAATGACTACCAATATTTTAGCGTCAGGAGGTGATAGTCCCAACACCACTAGCACAGGAGCCACGTATGGCCTGTTGGGTAGTTGTGATGTTGAGGTCAGGGGGCAGTCAACAGATGTCCTGGAGACTGGATTTCTTTTAGTGCCTCTGCCGATAACTAATTATTGTGGAGGATTGGCCCTACTCTGACATAGATTTCCCTCGTGATGCAGATCTCCCACTCCAAGAAGGAGAGGATTGCGATGAAGTACTTTCTAAGACTCAGTTTTTGTTTTCATGAGTATTATCATTTTTTAGTGTTATGCATGTTCTGACATTAATCCATGTGATTTCATATGTTGGCCCAAAGAGACCTGTAGGTAAGTCCCCGATAGCAAGGCATATCCCTTGTGACTTCGATGTTGCCCCTCATGGTGAGAGAGGCAAGCAAGAAATCATACGCAACTTGGAGGGAATCTCTCATGGGATCCCAGACTATGCGTGATTCGATGACATTCCTCGTGCATACTGTTGAGTCTCAAAATTATTTTCCATATTCATACATATTTCCATTATGTCATAACCATTCAAGTCTCATTTCATACTATCTGACCTAAAACCCTACATCAAGTAACCATTTTCATAAATATATGGGATAGGATCCTTGTCTTAAAAGTTATTTATTTTATATATTTAAAATGGATTTATGATTAGAAACTAGAAAATTAACATAGTTTCATATACCTATATATGTGTTATGAGTTTTGTGACATGTGTAGGTCAAAAGGAAGCTTCTAAAAGACCTTTATGTGGCCTCCCAAAACCAAATTCGAATTTGAGTGGAGAAGATCATGGGATCATGAGGATATGTGTCTCATCTCCTATTTGTATTGAAACTCTAAGAGAACATGTGTCTTATCATTTCCTATTTTTATTATAACTCTATAGATATGGGGAGATTCATGGACTCTCAGTAATAAGATAACTTCTCATATTTTTGTATAAATAGTGGAAGCTTTCTCCTATCAAAAAAGGAGAGTGAAAAATAGGAGAAGAAGAGAAAGGATTATAGAATGTTTTCTAACAAGGCTTGAGATGCAATGGGATGTAGGGTTGTGAGTTTATAAATAAAGAAGTTCAGTCATCAAATACTAGTTTGATTGTAAATATGACAAGCTAGGATTCAACCAACTTAGTATCAGAGGGCCCCTACTTCTAAAGGAGGTTTTTATTATGCTTTTTAGATAGATTTCTCCAATTCTTTTAGCAATTTCTATCCATGCCTTAATTCCAGTTTTCAAATAGCTTAAATGGAACTATAAGGATTTTCCTTCCGAAACGTTTCAAGGAGATAGGTAACTCTGTCTTCAGGATTTGAATAAAGATTGAAGTGTTGAGAAACATGGTTGCTTAGTTTACTACTTTTATCTTTTGTCAACTTCTATGTCTAATCAAGCATTTATGAAATCAATTTTTCCTATTTACCAAATCTTACATTGAATGGTTAAATGCTTTGTAAGTGCAGTGGTTGAATGCATTTCATTTCTGGTCATTTTCTTGCTAAGAACTAAGGGTGTAATTGATTTCTCCGAGGCCATACCAAGGGGTCACAAGCTTCATAATTGGATGAGACTGACAAGTCAATTGCTCATTTAGTTCATTTTTAGAATACATTTCATTTCTTCTCATTTTCTTGCTATGAATTAAGGGTGTAATTGATTTATACAAAGCAACACCAAGGGGTCACAAGATTCATATTTGGATCATACTGATAAGTTAATTATTCACTTAGTTGATTCTAGTTAGAAGATCCTC
This sequence comes from Pinus albicaulis, assembly GCA_034641835.2. Classification (NCBI taxonomy): domain Eukaryota; kingdom Viridiplantae; phylum Streptophyta; class Pinopsida; order Pinales; family Pinaceae; genus Pinus; species Pinus albicaulis. The sequence continues at coordinate 1,932,329,020 of CM076575.1, forward strand.
ATTTCATTGCAACAAAAAAATCTTCTTAAAGGTCATCCTGAAAGAGACTAATCTGAATATACTTTGCAAGGATGATTAAATGATTATATTTAATGCAATGTTTGAGTTATTGTAATTCTTTAGACATATGTAATGGTTTCTTAGAAACATTACCACAAAGGGGTCACTCTCTACATATTGGGTAAATGGAGTGACTAAAGCATCTTAGATAAATTTCAATAGAATTCTCTATTTTCTATTTTAGACTTTAGAAACTAAGGTACAAAGAGTTGATTTCATCTCATAGGGTTTTGTCCTAATAATTGAATGTTGAAACAACCTAAAGTAAAATAGTTGACACATTTCCCTGCTTTAATTTTGTCTTCAAATATCAATTGAGTCATAGATCATGGATTAGGTTTAATCACTAAATGAATTACTTGCTTTACCTTCTTATTCAGAAATATGTCTTAGAACTAATCCATAAACTTTGGTTTTTCTTACAGAAAATTAACTTAGTTTCATAACACTTCCTTTACTTCCTTTTTAATTAGATTCATTCTCACTTTTATAAGTAGCCTATAATAGCATACTAAGGATTAAAAAAAACAAAACCACCAAAAAAAATAAAAAATAAAAACACAACGAAGTAAGAAGTAGGTTTCTTAATCACATATAGCGCACCACACTTCATCAATTTACTAGCCCTAGTTGATAATTTATGTTAGCAATTTAGGACGCTAAAATGACTAAACACATACCAGAGACACACTGCAGGGGTGTCAAACCAAGTTCACCTCTTGTTGAGGGGGCTTGTACAGGTGGTGAAATGCTATCATGAGCATCACATTGAGCAGACACCTAGGCTTTATTTCCGCATATTTTTTAGAGACATGATGTCTCAGGATGTAACCAAAACACACATATTTTTTGAACTTTATGATGCACACTGATGCAAAAATTATATATATATATATATATATATATATATATATATATATATATATATATATTCCCATATGGATCTTTTTCATGTGATGATGATTTTTAAAAATTACGCAAATGTCTATCTAATACAATGTTAGCCATTGTATCGGTTAACACATTCATCCGCCTAGGAATATATTGATATGTACTATAATTGAAATGTCTTTCCAGAAAACAAACACGCAAATGAAACCTTAATATGTGAGGGTTTTTAACTAAATAATTTCCATTAAGTTGAATAATGACAAGTTGTGAGTCTAGATTTATAACCAATGCACGAATTCCGAGGGTAATGGCCTCGGTCAATAGTTCAATAACAACGATATACTCAGCAACATTGTCTATAGTTTGTCCTAGACATATACCCTGAAGATCTATCAACTCACCAGCAGGATCATAAATTACCTAGGATATTGAAGACAGGTTCCAGGTACTGCGAGAAGCACCATCTGTGAAACCGAAATAAGGGGTAATGGACATCTGCACAATAATAAATGACCCAATAAGAAGGAAAGCGATCGCAACGCACACCAAGAAAAAAAAGTAAAAACATGAAAATAACACCTATGTACACAAAACATGCATGAATGACTCATGTGTAATATTTTTGAAGGTACAACCCATTTGTGGGCTGATCCAGAGGATGACCTTCGTAGTCAATAAAATCATAGGCCCCACTCTGAAAAACATGTTTAAAAATGTAGGGCCCATTCCACATGGGTTGAAATTTTCTTGCCCCCAGCTTATCATGAGCTTGGTTGTACAGGAGGACGAGGTTTCCTTCTACGAAGGAGTGATGGGAAGTGACTGGTCAAAATGATTTTTGACCCACTTATTCTATGCTTCAATGACCAAAGTGGCAAAGCGGTGAGTTTCATCCATCCTTTCTAAGTAGAGAAGATGCTCTTCTTCTGGTGAAGTGTTTGGTATAAATTCAACAGCCAACTTGAGCGAAGGTATCTCACACTCAATTAGAAGGGTAGCTCCAAGACTATAAACAGGCTGAAATGGAGTGAATCTAGTCGCATCCTTAACTGAGGTTTGGTATTCCCAAAGAGATGAAAATAACATGAGATGCTAGTTTTATTTGTGCATCCCAATTGTACGTTGAATCATGGTGACAAGAACTTTATTCACGGCTTCAACCTAGCCATCGTTCTGAGGATAGTACAACGTTGAGCTGTCATGACGTAGACCCAACTTTGTAGTCAACTACACCACCATATAATGTCGAAATTAGGAACCATGATCGGTAACGATGGCTTGAGGGACACCAAACCTAGAAATGATGTGATTGAATATGAACTAATTGTTGTCTTACTGTCAGCCATAAGTGTAGGCATTGCTTTGGCCCATTTGGTGAAGCAGTCAATGGCTATGATGATATAAGTATGTCCCCCAACCGAGTGAGGGTTACAAATCATAAAATCGATGCCCCAATTCAAAAAGGGGCCAACGATAAAGAAAGGGTGGATATGGGAAGGAGGTGTGTGCATCTTGCACTGATAGATCTGGCATTCATGGAATTTACGAACAACGACAATGCAGTCTTTGAAGATGGTGGGCCAGAAATACCCAGCATGAATATTTTTTTGTGTTGTAGCATAACGAGAAATGTGACCGCCACAGGCGCCATTGTGACAGTCATTCAAGGCTTTCTCAGCCTCCTCGAAATTCAAACACCAGCAGAGAATGGAATCAACTCTAATGTGGTAGAGCGTATCTCCGGCTATACAATAGGGTTTTGATTGATGACGGATGCATCGGAGAGCATCCTTTGTCAACTTAGATCTGAAGGTAGAATTCTGAAGATATACAATGATATCACCATACCAAGGATTGAGGGTTCTAATCAGAAAAAGCATATATTCTAGAATGTGTTCCTCGGAACTAGAAGGAGCGGAGTTAGAGGGGAGGGAGCAGATTAAAATGGAAAAGACTAATGATTTCTTCGACTTCGCAGTAGCGAATACCAAATCAAACTCTTGGAGGATGAAAATCCACTTCGAGTACTTTCCCTCAAGAAATTTTCAGACAATATATAGGTCATAAGATTGCAATCAGAAATCACAGTCACTATACCCAACAGAATGTAATGACAAAAAAATTGAACCACCTAAACCGCAGCCAACGACAACCTCTCAACATGTGCATATCGTGTTTCAATGTCGAGAAGGTTACGAGACAGAAAGTAAATAACATGCTCATTACCATCACCATCGTCTTGTATTAAAAGCATGGCAATCGTGCTGAAAGCGGTCGCTAAATAGAGGAAATAATCACGATGATAGTTCGAAGGACGTAACACAGGATTGTTGACAAGAAACATCTTTAGTGCATCAAAATACTTCTGGGCGATCTCATCCCAAAGGAATAGGATGTCATGCTTTAGTAATCGCATGAATCCTTTAGCCAGTTCGGCATAGTTAGGTATGAAATGGCGTAAAACGTTAGCCTTCCCCTACAGACTCTGCAACTGATGTAATGAGGATGGAGAGGAGAGATTAATGATAGCCTCAACTTTGAGTGCATCGCGGAGAACTCCATCTTTGGAATCAATAAACCCTAAGATTCTACCGTAATCAATGTAGAAGATGCACTTATGCAGATTTAGCCAGATGTTGTAGCATCGACAATGAAACAAAATATGACAGAGATGTTTGGGGTGGTCCCTATGCTTAGCTGAATGATTCAAAAGGTCGTTCAGATAAGGTTGAACAATGTGTTTAATATCATGGAAAGCATATGACATCGCTCGGTGAAATGTATCCCCAGAATTCTTCAGACCGAAAGGGATCTTTTCGTACACGAAAGTACCCTAGGTACAGATGAAGGTGGTCTTGTGTTGATCAGTCGAAAGAATGTTAATCTGGTTGTAGCCATAAAAGGCATCCATAAGGGAAAAAACCTCACTCCCCGCACAGTCATCAATGATTTGAACAATAAAGGGAGTAGGATAATTATCCTTAGGGCAGGCCCGGTTAATGTTTTGATAATCAACACACACTTGAATATTACCCTATTTCTTATCCACAAGGACAATATTGGACACCCATTCTGTCAAGGGAATCAGATAGATAAAACCAGCTTTGAGAATTTTTTCAACTTCAGCCTTAATAGCAACAACGTTTCAAGGGTGCACAGGATGAAGACACTGATGAACATGCTTCACACCATGATAGGTAGGAATCTCATGAACTACTATACTAGGATCAATGTCGGGCATATATTCATAATATCATGAAAATATGTCATGAAACTCGCGGAAAAGGTTAGTATAAACCTGAACTTCATTTGAAGAATAGGTGACCCCGATGGGGATGTTTTCGACAATTTCTAGTTTCACGGAGATGTCGATAGGCATCATTTGTGTGATATTACTCAAGTTACAATCTGTAAAAACTTCGTGTGTCAAAATAGGCATTTGAAGTGGAGGAGAAGGAACCTGAGAAGCTAACCTCTCAAGACATGTATGTTGGAAATACTAAGACGGGGGGTGAATCAATATTCCTTTCAATTAGAACATTAGTTAATATTCAATTATTATCTATGTTTGTAAAATGATAGCAGTAAACAAAAGGAACACAAATGCACATAGTTTTTAAGGTGGAAACCCACTCTGGGACAAAAACCAACTAATGTTTTTCTAATAATTCTTTAATATTCAACTCCAATTGAAAATAAAGCTCCAACTTCCTAGAATCGAGAAAAGTGTTCTTCTCCAGCTCCCACAGGATGGACGCTCCAACGCCAGAGATTCTTTAGTAGTCAAATGAATGGATTCCCCAACACTCAATGAGCTACAACTCACCCTAGCACCACACTACCACCCTGTGGAAGAATAAAAGAAGAATGGACTCTCGTACTAGGGAAAATGGTTGACTTTACAATGATATAGAATGATGTAGAAGAAGAAGACACACTAAACCATAACCCCAACTATGACACAACCACATAATGATGATCCTAGACCTCTCGACACTGCCTCTTCAACTCTTGGTAGATAGACATTAGTACAATATTTACAATAATGTATTTACAATGACTTAGTACAATGATACATTTACAGTGATTATATGCAGTTCTCCCACTTGAAGACTTCATGTGATGAACTTCGTGCTATTTTTTTGCACCTTGGTTTATGCTCTTGTCATGCTACCCTCTGCTGCGCCTTGCTTTTCTTTGCTGTCCTAGAAAGTCTGATCCTTTGCAGCCCTTGAAAACACATGATCTAGCTTTTTCTTTCCTTCTAGGAGCTCGATATTGAATCTGGTGTATCTATGTTATTTCAGATCCCCAATATGTGATTTTTAGTTCTATAGTAGTCCACTGAGTCTTGCTTCTAATCCCATAGGTCTGACCCAATTTGGATTCTTCAAGTGAGAGTTATGCCCAATCTCTCACAATGCCCTAATTATGGACTATTTCAGTAGAGCAAACTTGTACGGAGTGCCACGTGTTATTGTTTATTTATTTGGCTCTGAAATTGATAGAGAGAAAGCTGCAGTCTGTGCACTATGTTCCTCTTTTTACCTAATTCCAATCTGATACTTAGAGAGATAGTTATGAAAATTTTCCCAAGGTCACTTCTTTGAGATGAATTTTAGGAGCCTGCAAAAACACTGAATTCCACAGATCATATCTCCGAAAATTTTGTGCATCTTGATCTAAAATTTTTACAAGAGCTTCCTCTAGATTTCGGCTTCACCTCATAATAATTTCAGCTTATGAACCTTCATTAAAAAAAATTTAGAGCTAAAATTCCATGATGACCTGTTTCAGATAGCGAAATCCCTTGCATAAGGAGGATATGAGGATCACAGTTTATATAAATGCTTAGGTTGAGAGGGGCTTCAACAAGTGAAAGTGGGAGGGATTTTATGAGCTTAAAAGATATTAATTATGAACTTTCAATGAACCACGCCACAACTCGATGGGGTTTCATCCAACAAACTGGGGGTACAAACTTCAAACACTAATATCTCTCAAACTGTGAAGAATTACATGGTGTGCCATATATCAATGGAAACATATCAACAAGTAGAAACCATAAAAAGTATTATTGACCCAGAATATATTAATTTCGTAGGTCAAAATTCCCATGCAATATTGGGGTAGCTGCTGATGCTATTTGGGTTGACATCAATGACAATCGTTGATCAACGATCTCCCCCTTTGGCATTGGTGGCAACAGAAGTACTCCCCCTGCGATCATGACACCTATTCCTACAACATTCTCTCCCCCTTCAACATCAATTGCATAGGGTAACTCCCCCTGATATACAACCATCCTGCGGACCTGTACACACTTCCGCTCCCCCTTTATATTGTGAATAAGGAAAATCTAATGAGAACTTGGGAGAATCCCAAGATTCTGGTGAAGATATTCTAATGCTTCACGAGGTAAAGGTTTAGTGAAGATATCAGAAATTTGTTCTTTTCTACCAACATACTCAAGTTTGATATTCTTTTCAGTGACTTGTTCTCTAAGAAAATGATATTTTATCGGAATGTGTTTTGTTTTTGAATGCATGATAGGATTCTTAGAGATGCTGATGGCACTAGTGTTGTCACATAATATGGGAATAGGGTCACTGAATTGTACTTGAATATTTTGAAAATTTTGTTTCATTCAGAGTACTTTAGTACAACATGCTACTGCTACAATGTATTCTTCTTCTGCTGTAGATAACAAGATTGAGGTTTTCTTTCTTCTCAACCATGATAAGAGACAACCATCTAGATAGAATGTTGCTCCGCTAGTACTCTTATGATCATCAACGCTTCGTGCCCATTCTGCATTTTTAAAGGCTTGAATAATGATATTGTTACCCTTGGGATACCACAAGCCATATTATTCTGTGCCCTTTAGATATCAAATAATTATTTTGAGAGAAATAATATGTGATTCTTTTCGTGCTGCTTGGAATCTTGCTACTTGTCCAACTGCTTGCATAATATCTGGACGGGAAGTTGTTACATATAGAAGACTACCAGTCATAGATCTATACAAACTCTAATCCACATCCTTAGATTAGTCGTCTATGCTCAATTTGCAACCTGTTACCATCGGAGTAAGGACGGGTTTGCAATATTCCATTTTGAATTTCTTCAGCATTTCCTTGACGTACTCGGCTTGACATATAAATATTCCTTTCTCTTGTTGAGATATTTGAAGCCCTAAGAAGTATGTCAGCTCACCAAGTAAAGACATCTCAAACTCACTTTTCATATTTGTAGAAAATTTCTTACTTAGTTGATCATCATTGCTACCAAATATGATATCATCCACATATACGTCAACGATTGTTAAACTATCTTTATCTATTTGTACATAAAAATTTCTATCAACAATACCTTTCTTAAACCCTTGCTGACATAGATATCCATCAAGACGAGCATACCAGGCTCTCGGAGCTTGCTTGAGACCATATAGAGCCTTCTTTAACCTGCAAACATAGTCTTTTTTTTCTGATAGTAGAAATCCTTCAGGTTGTTTGATGTAAACTTCTTCTTCTAATTCTCCATTTAAAAATGCTGACTTAACATCCATTTGATAGACTTTGATTTTTCTTGAACATGCATATGTGAGAAACATTCAGATGGCTTCCATTCTAGAAGCTAGTGCAAATTTTTCGTCGAAATCAGTTCCTTCCACTTGTGCATAGCCTTTACAAACCAATCTTACTTTGTTTCTAGTAACTTGTCCATCTTCATTTAATTTTTTCTTGAACACCCATTTTGTCCTAATGACATTTTTATCTTTTGGTAGTGGAACTAATTCCTAATTGTTACTCTTCTCGATTTGATCTAATTCTTCATTCATAGAAGCTACCCAATGTCCATTCTAGTTGGCTTCCTCAAAACTACAAGGCTCAAAGGTTGCTAGAAAAGCAATGTGAGCTTGTTGTGACAAACGAAGTTGTCGACCTTCATTTATGTGACCAATGATTTGATTTGATGGATGGTTCTTTTGAATCCACTTTTTTTTTCTCTTTGGAGGATCTTCTTGTTGTTGTTCTGGTATATCTTGATGATCATTATTTACTTCTTCTTGGTTGATAGTTGCTTCTTGTTCTAGAATTTTATCTGTGTATTTTTCAACCTTTGTCTCAAGTTTCAAAGATTCTAGATCCTCATCACTATTTGTTAGAACACCATCTTCGTCAAATGTAACATTTATGCTCTCCACTATCTGTTTTTGTCTTATATTATAGCATTTATAGGGCTTTCTTATGCGTGAGTAACCAACAAAGATACCTTCATCAAAATGTGATTCAAACATGCCCAAATTTTTATCTTCTCTTTTGATATAACATTTGCTTCCGAAGATTCTAAAATATTTTACATTAGCTGGTTTTCCTTTCGATAATTCATATGGGGTCTTGTTGCAATTATTTCTGAGAAGACTTTGGTTGATAATGAAGACTGTCATATAAATTGCTTGAACCCAAAATTTTTCATCCAATTTTGATTCCTTCAACATTGTTCTACCCATTTCCTCTACATTTCTGTTCTTTCCTTCAGCAACTTAATTTTGCTGAGGTGTTCATGTTGTTAAAAATTGTCTTTTTATTCCATTTTCATCACAGTATTGCTGAAACAATTTGGAAGTGAATTATTCGTTGTTATCTAATCTTAGACAGTTTATTCTGAAATCAGTTTCATTTTCAACCAACTCCTTGTAGATCTTAAAGCACTCAAATGCTTCAGATTGTTTCTTTAGGAAACTGGCGAATGTCATCCTGGTAGTCATCTATCATTAACATGAAATATAATACTCCATATACGCCTTTTGTTATCACAAGACCACATAGACAAGTATGTATCAACTCCAATGGATGTGATGCAAAGTGTTCTTTTGTTTTAAATTGGAATTTTTTCTTCTTGCCATGCCGAGAGGCCTCACATAGTGTGTTGGAAGGTTTTGAGATTTTCGACATTTATCGTACTGGTTCCTTTTTTCTTATCTTGACAAGATTTTCAAAGCTTATGTGAGCCATTCATTTGTACCATAACCATATTCCATATTCTTTAGCTAGTAGACATGCTTTAGTTGCCTCATCTAGAACATATATGTCATCTGGAGCTCGGCTTGCTGTAGCCACAATTTTACCATACCTACCATTCCTGATTTCACATTTTGTGGAGTTGAATAGCATTGTGTGTCCTTGATCACACATTTGTCCAACACTGAGTAGATTGTGATTCATGTTTTCAACCAATAGAACATTCTTGGCTATAACATATTTGCTTCCGAGAGTGATGGTACCTGATCCTATAACATTTGAAGATCCATCATTTCCAAAGGATACGGTTCCATCCTTCTTCTCTTTCAGAGATACAAATTTCCTTTTATCTCCAGTCATGTGCGTTTAGAAATTGTTGTGAACATACTACACATATTTTTTGTTTTGAGCCTTGAGATCCAGAGCACAATTATCAGTCTTCTTCTCCTTCCATATTCGTTCATTTTGTGGCTTCGAATATTCTTCTACAGGATTTTCAAGTCTGTAGTCTCTCGCTATGTTTCCAAAGTTCAGCATTTGTAACATTCCATATTATTTATTAAATGTTCAAATCTATTGATGTTTCGTTGAGCCTTGGGAGGTTCATATTTGAAGGATCTCCTAGAATTTTATTGGTTCCTAGGGTATGTGTGAAATTCTACATCTTTACGACCAAATTTTGCACACGAATAACAATAGCCATAAAAATTATGTTGGTACCTGGATGGAAATATTCATCGAGGAATTGTCTTCCAAGGATGTTCTTGTGAATCTTGTCCAATGAAGTCTACATGCATGTTAGATGTCATAGGTTTATCATATTTTGTTTTAGAAGGTCCTGCTTCTTCTTCTTTGTAACCGACGCTAGTTCTATCGTTGTAAGATCGTTGATTTTTTATGATTTCTTCCAATGCCCTTCAACTGTTGGCATAGTTTTGGACAGTTTTTCCCTTCTTCACTTCCTTATGCAGCGAGACTAGTTTGGCTTCTAATGCTTCCCTTTCTTGGTTGCTTTCTTCCAACTTCTTTTGAAGTGACCCTTCAATACATTTTTGTTCTTCAACGTCAATTTGAGACCTTGAATTTGTTCTTCAAGAGTATTGGAACGGATTTTCTCAGCCTTGAGCTCTTTGATAAACCTCATTGCCTCCTTAGAAAATTCTTCTATGGTCAACCCTTCTTCTTCATTGTTTGATACCTCTTGTTTATTGTGCTTAACCATAGACAATACTCTCTCATTGGCTTCTTCTTCGCTATTACTGTCTTCATCATACGATGAGCTATCTTCTTTAGAGAGAAAGTTCCTTTTGGATCCTTTCCTTTTTTCTTGCTTGTTGAATTTCTTAAAGCCTTTCCTTCCTTTTGAGTTGCCATCACTTCTATTCGGACATTTTGCTGCGAAATGCCCAACCTCACCATAGGTGAAACATATCAATGGAAGTTTACCTTTGAATTTTACCTTACCAATTTTTAGTTTTCTAGTAAAGTAAGCATATTCTTAATCTGAACAACCTTCTCCATCATCTCCCTTTTCTTCACACTTGCAGGTGCATGTCTTTTCAATTGAAGGTTGTTTGTCCTTATTGGTTTTCTTAGATGCAACGAACGCAATTTCTAGAGGTGAAGTACCCTCTTCTTCATCAAGTCTCATTTCATATGCTATGAGAATTGCATGTAATTCCTCTTTGCTGAGTTTGTCCAGATTTGCACTATATTCTAAGACTGATATCTTTCAGTTGAATCTCCCTAGTAACATTCTAAGAATATTTTGTATAATAGTCTTCTCATCAACTGGCTCTCCCAATCCTTCCAAAGTATTGGTTATTTCATCAACATATTGGAAGTATGCAACAATGTTGTAATCTTCTTTCATTCTGACTTGCTCAAATTTTTCTCTATAGATTTGAAGCTTTTCTTCTTTAACATTTGAGTCTCCTGCATATATATTCTCAAGCTTGTCCCATACATTTTTGGCAGTTTTAAAACCCAACACCTTATGATTTTCAGATTTAATAGTTCCACCGATAATAATATTCTTTTCTTTTGCATCGTTTACCAAATTCTTCTTACCTTTTTCATCCGCGGTTGATGTAAATCCATTTTGAATAGTGTCCCATACTTCATAACCTTGCGCCAAGAGATAAATCTCCCTTCTTCCTTTCTAGAGTGCATAATTATTTTCATTGAACATAGGTACACCATTCTTGGTATGCTCCATGTCCTCCTTCCAGTTGTTAAATTGTTATTGAAGGAACCAAGCTCCAATACCAATTGTTGGATATACTGAGAGAAGCGGTGAATCAATATTCCTTTCAATTAGAGCATTAGTTAATCTTCAATTATTATCATCATTTGTGCAATGATAGAAGTAAACAAAAGGAACACAAATTCACACAGTTTTTAAGGTGCAAACCCACTTCGGGACAAAATCCACCTAATGTTTTTCTAATAATGCTCTAATATTCAACTCCAATTGAAAATAAAGCTCCAACTTCCTAGAATCTAGAAAAGTATTCTTCTCCAGCTCCCACTGGATGGACACTCCAATGCCCTAGATTCTTTAGTAGCCAACTGAACGGATGCCCCAACACCCAATGAGCTACAACTCACCCTACCACCACCCTACCACCTTGTAGAAGAATAAAAGAAGAATGGACTCTCGTACCAGGGAAAATGGTCCACTTTACAATGATATAGAATGATTTAGAAGAAGAAGATACAATAGACCATAAACCCAACTTATATGACACAACCACCTAATGATGATCATATACCTCCCGACACTACCTCTTCAACTCTTGGAAGATAGACACTAGTATAATTTTTACAATAATGTATTTACAATGACGTAGCACAATGATACCTTTACAGTGATTGTATGCAGGGCTGCCCACTTGATGACTTCATGTGATGAACTTCTTGCTGATGTTCTACACCTTGGTTGCTGCTCTTGTCATGCTACCCTCTTCTGCACATTGCTTTTCTTTGCTGCCCTAGAAAGTTTGGTCCTTTGGAGCCCTTGACAACACATGATCTCGCGTTTTCTTGCCTTCTAGGAGCTCGATATTGAATTTGGTGTATCTCTGCTATTTCAGATCCCCAATATGTGATTTTAGGTCTTGTAGTAGTCCTCTAAGTATTGTTTCCAATGCCACAGGTCTGACCCAATTTGGATTCTTCAAGATAGTGTTATGCCCAAGCTCTCACAATTCCCTAATTATGGACTGTTTTAGTAGAGTGAACTTGTACAACGTGCCATGTGTCACTGTTTCTTTATTCGGCTCTAACATTGATAGAGAAAAAACTACATTTTGTGCATTATTTGTAACTTTTTATATAATTCCAATCCAATACTCAGAGAGAGCTATGACGATTTTCCCAAGGTCACTTCTTTGAGATGAATTTCAGGAGCCTGCAAAAACACTGATTTCCACAGATCATATCTCCGAAAATATTACGCACCTTGATCTTAAATTTTTACAGGAGCTTCCTCGAGATTTAGGCTTCACCTCATAAGGATTTCATCTTCTAAACCTTCGTATAAATAATGTTAGAGTGAAAATTCCACAATGACCTGTTTCAGATAGTGAAATCCCTTGCATAAGGAGGATATGAGGATCACAATTTATATAAATGCTTAGGTTGATAAGGGCTTCAACAAGTGAACGTGGGAGGGATTTTAGGAGCTTAAAAAATATTAATTATGACTTTTCAATGACCCATGCCACAACCCCATGGGGTTTTAGCCTACTAACTGGGGGTACAAACTTCAAACATGAATATCTCTCAAACCATGAAGAATTATGTGGCGTGCCATATATCAATGAAAAAATCTCGACAAGAAGAAACCATAAAAATAATTCTTGACCCAGAATATATTAATTTGGTAGGTAAAAATTCCCATGCAATACTGGGGCAGCTTGTGGTACTTCTTGGGCTGACATCAATGACCACTGCTGATCAAAAACATAGTCATGGCCCCGAGGGTAGGCATGAACAAGGAACGATGATGAATATTGTCCGACGGATGATCCTCGAGAGACCTAGTTTCCACGATGGCTTCATCGCAGTTAAATATCTCTTTCAAGGGTTCAGACGAATCTGAATTTCTGAGCCAATGGATTGAGAATAAGTGTCGAGATACATGCTCAAAGGAGTAGGATTAGGAGGTGGAGGCTCTGAAGAAAAAATAAGTTCACAATAGTCAATCTCGATTAGACTTAATGGCATCGAATCTCCAAAATAATCAATCTTCTCAAGCGAAGGGATGATCCACGTGTCATTAAACGAGAGATCATATTAATCTGAATAGTTTTGGTTGGAGGAAGAGGAAAAATATCCATAACGGAAGGATATTTGAAAATACGCAGCCCTATGCTCTCGTAAGGCGTAAGAATTTGATCCATGTATGGAATGTTGTTCTTGGAAGAATAAGTGAAGAATGAGAACTGATCAACACTAATGATCTTTTCTTCATGTGGAAATTTCAAAACATGAAACAGAGTGGACAGAATGTATAACATGGCATGAGTCCAACTGCAACCAAGTTGAAGATTGTAACTGAACTTGGCGTCAACTACTTCAACCTCGACATTGATTGTCTTCCCTTCTAGAGTAATCAATAAACTAGAGAGAACACCAAGAGGTTTAGATTCCCTTCCATCAAATTCTTCTAGAGCATTCGGAGATGAATTCAAAGTTGAAGAACCAATATCTTTCCAGCAGGCAGATGACATGACACACGTAGATGTACCCTCGTCCACAACTGCTCGATGGATATTCGGTCCATTAATGCCAACTTGGATGATGAGCACAAGCTAGTGCGGGAGACAGGAGACGAAATTCTCCAAGTTGAAAGTGATAAGTCTTGAATCAGCAGGATCAACACCGTCGATCGCAGATAACAAAGCCTTCTGTTGAGACGAAAAACTCTAAAGTACTTCTAATGCAGACATTGCAGACGGCGCCTGAGCCAAATCCTCAACAATATTGTAATGTTGAGAAGCACGGGCATTGGGATTGTAAGAAGCCTTATGGAGTACACCTTTTGGAAGGTGGTTGTGCAACGGGCTTAGTATTGAGCCTTTCAATATGAAGAGGGCCAGAATCAGGCGAAGGACGAGGACCATCAGCGATCTCTTTCCCCGCTACCTTACACAATTCGGTATAATATTTCGACTGGGTAGCGATGGAAACGAATGCAGAACCATTCATCATGAAGACCTGAGATCCAAATGGGGCAGAGGACTGAGGTTTCTCTACCATCTGATTCTGTTGTAATGGAAAAGGTTATTTGAGAACAATGGTGGTTCCTTGGGTTCCTTTGAGCAATCTACTCACTTCAACCCGTCGAGGAAAATCCTTGGTGTAGTGCTCTTCGTCACAAATCAATTAAGGATACTTTAGTTTTAGTTGTGAACCATCATTAGCACGAGATTCCTGAGAATCTTGTTTTGGGGTATCGGCTTTGGCCTTACCTTTACCCTTCTTTTTTCCCTTGGAATATTTATCCACTCGATTTTCCTGAATGGCATTGACTTTTGCAGTTTTACCTGAATGTGGGGTAGGATGAGAAGAAATATCACTGGAAGGATTAGATTTTTGCTTCCTAGGGTTTGAAGGAGAAGACTTCTGAGAAGTCTAAGACATGGAACTGATGATAGCGTCAATGAATGGCATCATCGGTGCTTTGGAAGTTTCAGGTTGAGGAGCATTAGGAAATATATCATACAACGTGCCATAATGGGAGTACATAATATCAAGGTACTAGGCATGCACAATGGCCTGTTCTTCAGTTACACATGCCCCCATAGCTATTTCTTTAGAAATTTGATTGAAAAATGAGGTGTTGAGCCAACTAGTTAGAAGCTGATCAGGAATATAAAACTTGATCAAGCGATGGTAGTGCCTCCATTCATGAATATGATCCGTGATATGAGTAGCTCGATCTTGCTTCAAGGATGTGAAGAGGTGCATCCCGGTCTCATACTAAACTGCTAACTAAAAATGTGTGAGGAATGCCATGGCTAGAGAGTTGAAATATTGAAAGATGCCACGAGATAATTCAATGTAGCACTTTGCAGTGACACGAGTAAGAGTCCGTTAGAAAAGATAGAGTCGGATGGAATCGTCAACCCAAGAGTTAAAGGAACACCAAAGATGGTATGTCATAATGTGTCCTTGGGGGTCTTCTCCTAACTTGCCCTTAAACTTAGGACACTCGCCAGGAATTTTGGTTAGAACTAGAGGCCAATACGGATTATGAAGAATTGGATCATTTGTCAATTTTGACACATCAGGCAGTTCCAATGTAGTGAGAAACGATAATCAAGGATTAAAAGGCATTAGAGGTCATTGATAAGGATGAGTGTTAACATTCCACCCAGGTTGGGAGAAATTCTACCCCCATATGTTTTGTCCCAGAGGATTCTATCCATAGGGGTTATAAGCTAGATAGTTCTGCCCATACTGGGGTTGAGGACCGGGATACTGATTCTAAGCATACCATTGAGGTCCTTGCTGAGAAACATATGAATTATGCTACGAAATGTAAGCATTGCCTTGAGGTGGATTATACACCATCTGGGATTGATTTTGAGGGTAATAAGTAAAACTTTGGGGCACGCTATATACAACCTGAAATTGACCTTGAGGAGGGTAAGTATAACCTTGAGGTTGAGCAGGTGGTACCTGTTGAGCAGGTTGAATGAGCTATTGATTTGGTTGAACAGGTTGAATTGGCTGCTAAGATGGTTGAACCGAATACTGAGTGGGTTGAGCAGTTTGAATCAGCTACTGAGGTTGGGCAAGCTATCCCTGCAGAGCAGACTAGCCTACATACTAAGGGCCACCAGGTTTCCCTTCTGGAAGAGGTCGGCCCGATGGTTGCGATGGACTAGGTTGCACCTGATAACCAGGTTGACTTGGAGTAGGACTGTAGGGTTTTCCTTGCTGTATAAAAGCTTGGCCTTGCAAAATGTAAGGTTGCTACTATTGAACAAAGGTTGTTCCTCTGGTGGATACATTTCCCCCCCAGGAACATAAGACACTCTTGGTGGAAAGTGAGTTTGATTGGAAGGATCGTAGGGTTGTCCTTATTGGACCGAAGGTTGACCTTGTAAGGGTTGTCCTTGTGGACCATAAGGTTGTCCGTGAGGACCAAAGGGTTGTCCTTGTTGGACCAAAGGTTGTCCCTGTAAGGGTTGCCCTTGTAAGCCTGAGGGTTGTCCCTATATCAATGGCCCTTGATGAGGAATGGTCTAATACGGTCATCCGGAGGAAGATAAACAACTTGATTAGGATTGATTGGAGGCAAATAAACGGGGTTACCGTAGGCATCATAGTGATGTGGAGGATTGACAGGAGCTTGTGGCTGCTAAGAACCTTGAGAGTTCTGCTACTATATAGCCAATCGATACTCATCAAAAGCAAGGCCAATAGGGATAGAAGTAGAAACCATAGCCACACTAGAAACAAGCTTGGCTTCCAAAGCGCGAGGTTGTGATATACTCACGGTGGGCCTGAGAGGCCAGGTGGGATTAAGAAAGATGGACCTGCGAGTAGAAAAATATCCTGACGACTCAGTAATAACAACCAGCGTAGATGAAGCCACCAAAACAATGGGTTGTACTGGGAAAGACGTAACAATGACCAATGAAATACATGTCAAAGGTGACATTCCTAATGTAGGAAGAACTAAACTCCTTAGAGGAGTCAATGTACTGGAATGTGCTATGGAAGCAACACCAGAAATAATCTGACTCAAAGTAGGATAACCGGGTGGAAGTGACACCGATTGAGGAGAAGGTTGACTCGAGACACACAAGAGATCTTCTGGGAAAAGCTGATATTCCCCTATAGAAACATGCAGTTCTTCACTTTCGACAGGACTCGAAGAATCCATGTCTGATGAAGCCGTAAGATCATCGAAAAGATGACAAGGACTAGGAGGTAAAGCAGTGTCTAAAAATGGTGATCCCGAGGTAAGAGGAGGGAATTCTTCCTCACTCCCACAACCAGAAAAAGCACCATGAGGTGGCCAATTGAACTCAACCAACCCTTACGGAGGAGACCGGGTAGCAAGAGGCAAGATAGTCAAGAGAATAGGCTATGAAAACTTGGCAGACCTAGTGGACTAAGGGGTTTCGAAAGAAACATCAGGAAAATACCTACCACTAGGAGGCAATGAGGAAGATTATGAAATTGGTGGTTCTGCCATTGTGACAATATTTCAACATAGGAAGGAAAACAAGATAGCCTATTCAAAGCATCAAGATCAAACTCTAAGGAACTACAAAAAAAAATTCAAGAAGAAAACTTTTAACGGGCATGTGATCATGGGTAATTAATTTTACGACATTGAAATGAAACTTTGTTGTTTTATGTTTTAAGAGTCGAGAAATAGAAAAAAGATGACACTAGTCACTTTCAATATTAAACGAGCATGAAAGGACAAGTGATTGATGATCTCTTCACTTTTTAAGGAGTCACGAAAAGATCAAAATGACTACTCAGGTAATCTAAGAAAGAGGGTGTACCAAGTTTCCGTGAACTACCATATACACCTTGGTGATCAAATGAAAGAGAAATGACCAAGGACTTAACGTATGTGCATTTAATATCCCTCAATGTTGTGTTTGGTGTATCACGGTTACAGGGTGGCAAACTCATGTTCCTATGGATAAAGGATTTGAACCTATGAGGGTCTTCCTTTATATACACGATGGTATGGGGAGCACAAGTCCGTAATAGCACTATCTAAATCTAGGTGGTGAACGACAGCTACTAGGTTTAACGATGCCGGAACACGTCACTAGCCTAGACCTCTAAGAATGTTTGTGTTAGGTTCCAATGCTTCCTTAGATTAATTGAATTAATTTTAAAGTTGACCTTGAATTAATGTTTCAGTTTGAAGGCCCTACTGAATTTGATCTCGAATTTCATAAATGCACACTACATGCAAAAGAACACCATTTTCCGTTTGATGAATGCTAACTAAGAGAAGGATAGAGATCTTCAACAAAGTATCGAACAATGAAACCATACAAATAAGTTCCCTAATGTATATAATACAACCAAATAAAAAACGAAAAAATCTTTCCTAGTTCATTAAGTGATAGTTATGCAAAAGAACTTTTCATTTTTGATGAAAACGAAATAATGCAATATTTTTGTTTTTTGAATGAATGAAGAACACAATGCACTATGACATTAAAAAGCAAGGCAAACACTGGTTTGGAGCACTACAAATGTAGAGATATTAAAATGAATAATTCAAAAGAAATACAGACATAAAAACGTACTCAAACCAATGATGCACTCCTTCAAAAAAACAAAGAGCTTTCAAAATGACCCAAACGAGTAATGTGATCTATGCTAGAAGTGACAAACTCAAGAGTCAAACAAAACGATATTAATCATTCAACAAACCAAAACACAAAGGATCAAGAAAGGCTAACAAAATTGATTAGGGAATTGAACTGACAACAATAAAAAAGGCTCGAACTTCAATCAGAAGGTTGAGTGAGTAAAAGACACCTATGAACCCTAGGGATATGAATTGCACCGATGATACAATGGACAAACAACTAAGAAGAACAAGCTTACAGTAGTTGAAACAACTCCAAAAGACCAATTGAAAATCAAAGAAACAAACCAGAGTCAAGAACATCTAACCAAAAACTGAGAAGGAAGGTCAAACCAAATCCTACAGGATTCGGCACAACTGTCAGGCTATAATTCGCCCCAAATAGGGGTTGGTGCTACTGCAACAAAAGAAACAAGTGTCAATTGGCACGATTGTTCAAAGAAAACCCATGCCAAGCCAGAAAACTATGGGAAAAGGGAAAAACCAGTGAGAATAGGTCAATCTTGAAACCCTGGAGCTGAACAGGAGGATTCCAAATAGTCGAGCAAGCCAAAAAATACAGAAAATCTAGCAAACGACCGAAGTGGACTTGACAAGTAAAAGTCAAATGAGCAATGAGATGAAAAGCTCACACTAAACTCCAATGGAGTCGCCACCTTATGGTGTAGGTAAATCCTCTCTACAGACAGAGATGATCCCTCTAGCCCTATAGTGGGTCTAAAAAAAAAGGAACAAACTAATGTGTAGGTTCCTAATTAATGAATGAAATAGGTTGGGATAGATTGTCCTACCCGTAGTCCAACATGATTTTCGCGGCTATATCAATGACAGCCTATTGATCTTTGCCTCGACAGGTCGTGGTCCTTCAGAAATGGTACTCGAATACCTGCACAAAGATCAAAGGACAAAATTAGCATACAAGACAATAATTGCACTCATAACTAGCTAATTATTCAAGGAAGATTAATCATATTGCGTAAAATAAACCATATTAACACAATATGGGAACAAGACATTGGTCATGTATATATAAATAGAAAGAAAGATATTACAACCAGAGGCTTGATGTCGTAGCCTCCTTCAGCAGGTTCAGTTGAAGTGCATCTTGAAGGATCATCGGTGGACTGGGACGAGGCGAGGACATAGGCCTAAGCTTTCTCTCAACAAAGGTCTCTTTCTTTGTTCTATCTCAAAATGTTTAGCAATTCTCTTTAATTATTCAATTTTTCAGCTAGTGTATCAATGGGAGATAACTCTACTTATATAGGGAGAGGAGGAGGTTGGGATCCCTACCATGGTGGAAGTGAGGCCTTATCCTTTAGGAGGTTCCCCCAAAAGGTGGAAACAAGAGGTCAAAGGAGGGTGTTCATGGTTATTCAGTCAAACCACCGAGGCTGACTCGCCCACGAAGTTGTTAGCATGGAAACTTTGCCTCTATATTTAAAAAAAATTCCAAAAATTTCTTGACGCAGGTAGCTCATTGGGATAGCGCTCTAATGGGGGTGGGGCTCAATGTTAATCTTCCTCATTGGTGTGAGGGCATAATGGTCTAGCAGCACCAACCCAAAAACATGTGTTTATGATGGTCTGCTCAAGGAATTGTCAACAGGAGAAATGTTGTCCTCATGGCAAGGGATGCAATGATGGTCTTTGCAAGGCATGACACTTCTTATTAGTCACAGAAATGGCCCTCCAGTGTGCGAGATGGGGATTGCATGGACAGTAACAAAATTTTGTGTAGCAGGAATCCGGACAGTCATAAAGGAGTCCAAGTGACCTTGGAATGTGGAATCCAAGAGTCACATCAATGCATGCATGTGTGTTTACCATGCATGTGTTTAACATCGTATCAAAGACATGATGGGTGGCCTTCCTCTATGCGTTTATGTGTTCCATTGACAATGCTGGTGTTAGCATAAAATTCTAGCAAGGAATGTGGACCTCTGCACACTTCCCATTGCACAATCCACATTGTGCATTACTCAAGAAAGTCTGGAATCCGGTTACCTAGCTCGAATTATAACACTGCACTCTGTCATAATGCGCTAGTCTCTGACATAACGTTGTACTCTGTCATAACGTTGGTCTCTGTCATAACACATGACATGTGTTGCTGCAACTCCAATTAATATTCTCCTCAACTCCCCTCATTATTCCTACCTTCCACCCAACTTACCTCCATCGGTCAGACTGATAGCTCCATGTTCATTGCCCTGGCTTCTCCTTTTTGGTTTGGTACATAGAAGAAGTAGAAACTCTGAAGAATGGAAACCTCACCTCCACATTGTATGCAGTCTCATACATACAGTGTTATACAAAGCCTTACCTTGACATTGTACCTAGTCTCTATTCAGTCGTTGCCCACTGTACGCAGTCTCATACATCCATTCCATATTTCATACATGAAATCCTCACCTTCTCAGCTATCCGACTGCAGATCTTGAAACATCTCCATACACTCTTCCCGAACGCAGCCTATTTGTAGCCTCCAAAATGCTTATCTTTTTGTATCTCTAGGTAGCGGCATAAATACAAGCGTAGTTATAGGGTCACCAAGATTATTCTCATCTTGGAAGAGTTTGTATACGAAATATACAGATTGCATGGGATGTCATGTTAAGTCGTTTTTCCCTCTTGGTTGAAAGAAGAGCCTAAACATGAATTTCCCACTCCCTCCTGGTGGCAACCCTAGAAGAACTCATGATCCATGATTTTCATCGCTTCCGAGCCCCAAGAACTTATGAGTAGAGGACCTAGCTCATCTATGCATCAATTCAATCAGATGCCTATGTTGGGAAATCATAATAATATTTATTTGGACACAATAGTTTTCGTTTCGCCTCAATTGTATCATATCATTGGTTATTTTGTTTTGGTTGCTTCATCAAATAATTTGTTCCAAAATATAATGTAGCTCCATTTCTAGAGAATTTATTATTGGGACGAGACACCAAAGCATCTCACTATTTGGGCTCCTGAAAGAAAGTACTATCATTTGTATCCAAAATGTTTGAGAATATTTCCAGATTGGAGGGCACGAAACTCCATCAACATCAGAGTAAGCATGTTCGAAGTGGGGATGAATAGGAATAGACACTCCTAGTGAAGCCTCCAGTGCCTTTGTTGGCCTCTGATTTCATTGATCCATTAAATACGAGACAATTGTTCCGATATTCATGATCAATTGCCTGCATTTATTCTTTCTTCTATAAATTTTGGTGATTTTCACCTAGATTCTCTCCATTGTGATAGAGAATTTTTTATCAGTTAGGGGTTTGCGGACCATCATTGGAAGATTTTTATAGATTGCATCATTGAAGGAAATCTTAGGCTCAGAAGTTACTGGAAACATGCTTCAATACAAAGTCACATATTCATTATACACTAGAGATACTAGATTGATTTGTGAATTATGTTAACTAGTCATTGGATGAACACACACATCAGTTCTGTAAATGCTTTTTGAACTACAAAGTGCCATATGTGTTGGTTGTGTTTGAGCATGGAAATTTACATCGAGGAGAAGATGATCAAACAAGGCATGGTTTTTATTCAAATGCATTGAGACTTTTGAAGTTCCCTCTTCTTGAAAGTAAGATTGAAAATTGAGCGTTGAAGCATTGAAGTTGTGCATTACAATATCATCTCCTCGAACAAATGAAGTTCTGCATATTTCTGTACATGGAGGGAACACACAGTAATGTCGGAGAGCAATGAAAGAGCAGAGGCGAGGCTTCGCCACTGTCTTCACTCTCCACACCAATTTCTCTCTCATCAGTTACTCACACCATGGGTTAGTACCACCGATTTATGAATCTTGTTCTTTTTCTTGAGGCCAAAGTTCTTGTCCTCTAGTACTTCATTTTTTTAATCTCACAGCAGCGTATAACCAGTACTAGTCATCATTTGATCTTGTTGGTGTGGTGTAAAGTGCACCATATTTTCTCTAGTTCTTAATTAATGGTTGTAGAAAAAGGCCTGCATTTGCACCATCCATGAGTGCTTCAAAGGGGCCATGTTCATCTAGCTATTTCTGAAAACTAACAAATTTTTCCTCTAACTCCCTTCCACAGGCCAATGCTGCAATAGAACTTGCAAAGTGGGTGATGCACTTTTGCATCTTCAAGCTGTGTATCTAGGCTTTGAATTTGCAAATCGTACAACTCGGTGTAATTACAAATAATCCACTCCTCTACAAGTTTGGTTTTAACCGCATGATTAGAAATTCCAAAGTCACATATTAGCTTCTTTCACTAGCCAAACTATTTTGAAACGTTTGTTGAGACAGTTGATTCTTTTTAATAGTTTCTATTTGTCTAACCTTTTAGAGTCTCCACTAAGAGTATTGAGCCTTTATTTTTTCTCAAAAAATGACCAAACTTCATGATGTATTGAAATTTTGTAATACTCTAATACATTCCACTACGGATGAGATGGTAACCATCAACAAAGCCTCTCTTTCAGATATTCAAACATGTCTATAAAATACACTAGATATGATTGATTTTTTACAACTTGAGTCACAACTTAACAAGAAGAAATACAACAGTGGAGTCGTCATTCTAAAATTTTTCTTGTTTGGAACAAGGAGACAAACTCTCATCTGCAACAAGAAACTATCCAGATCATTAAATCAAGTACAAGAGAAGATTTGCATGCAGAAGAAAAAATCCATCCTATACTTCCCAAGCCCATCATCAGACCTTTGGAATAGCTTTTCCATAACCAGCACAGAATAGGTCTTGGATATCACAAGGGATTGTCCTTTCATATTCCGGACTACTCCAAGCCCATCAAATTTCAGAGTGCTATATTTTTTCATGAAATTTCACCTTTAGTTGTTCTAGATCCCGCTCCTCTTCCAAAGCAGTAACAACAAACTGAAAAATTCCAACGCTGTGATCGAGTTGGCCATATGAAAGATCATTGTTTAGATCTTCACCCTTGCTAACACTATGGTCGTCACACCCATTCTTTACATAGATGGTTCAGAAACAAGCCTCCTGCAAGAACAAAGATTAATCTTGGATGGATCGCTTCTTGGCAATGGGCATCAACATCCAAGAAGATGTTTAATTCATATGTCAGAACTTGTTCTAAAATATTGAACAATATTGCAGTTCAGTTTTCGCCATCATCTCACCTTGTACCTAATATGGGAGAAAATTGTGGTCATCTACAGGCTTCGAAGCCATATCAATCGAGCTTGAGCCACAATCTCTCATTCCAGATTCAAAGTTGTAGCCAGAGGCACAACTATTCAAGCAAGCTTGAGCCACAACTTGTCATTTCAGATTCAGAGTTGTAGCCAGAACATACGGATCCCCATGAGCATTCCTTTGGTTGGTGGATAGACATAAACCATCTATGTGAGTTTGATATTCTTCCTCTTCAAATAATTCAAAGAACTTCCTCTAGCAGAAGACTTCATCTTCTTGCTAGCTTTCTTAGAGTTCCAGGAAATGCATTAAGCGTTCTAGTGTTGGAGGTCATCTTTAAACCATCACAGGTTGTAGACCTCCCTTTTCTAGGTTGAAGGTCTCCCTCTTCAAATATGAGGGACACTTCCTCTAGAAGACGCCCTCAGCTTCTTGCCAGATTTGGAAGAGTTCTAGGAACTGTACTAAATGTTCTAGTGTTGGTGGTCATCCTTAAACCACCTCTTTATGCCAACATTTCAGAGAGTTGATTCAGCCTAAGTGTTGCCATGCAGACTTTGCAGATTTGTATTACAACTCTCCTTTTGGACTCACACATACTCCTTTGGATTAGTGGAGCGAGGAAGGGGAGGAAGGCGGGGGAATGTTGGACACCTAATCTTCTATGGGTAGGTGTGGAAGCCAAACAATCATAAAGGAGTCCAAGTGACCTTGGAATGTCGAATTCAAGAGTCACATCAATGTATTATAAATACACATCTATAGTTAGTGGAAAAACAACTCATGCCTATTTTCCTACTTGTATGTGTTTAACACAAATATTTAAAGATAACATATTTTGGGCTGAAATTTTTATTTATAATTTCTTTAAGTTGTCGTTTAGTACTCTAGTTCTTTTGGCGTAGCTGTGGGGCCTTTTTGAGGCCTCATCTTGCTTCAAATATTGAAGTAACTATCCTTAATATTTTCCGGAAGAAACTAAGAGCCATGAAATTAAATTACTAACTCGTCACCTTGCTTATCCATGAGGTACTGAAGGGTTTATTTTTCTAAGCAGTGAGCATAGCGAAGTTTCGAATCTCTACCTCTGGAAGTCATCTTCATTTCAGAGTCGTCTTCTCATTATTCATAAATGAAAATTCATGAGAAAAGCATAAAAACAATCTTTTCAATTCAATTCTTAATAAGTAAATCACTTTTAATACTAATCATATTTAACGCTTAAATTCTTAAAGCCTCGATTTACGGCTACCTCTTCCACATTTTCCTCCTTCAGCTTGGACATCAAGAAATTTTCCTTGGAGCGTATGTTTTTTTGAAAATTCATTTTCCGTTTGGGAGAAATTTGTCTTATTTTTATAATATTATAAAATTATTCTAAATAAAATTTCTCTCATAATGTTAACTCCGGGAAAATAAAATAAAACGGATGAGAGGGTTTGTTTTCCTTTCGAAGAAATCGACTAGTTTTGGAAAACCTATTCTCATTTAATTTTTGTGAAATAGTTATGAAGTTGGTTAAAGGGGTTTTATCATAAACAATTCTTATATTATTTTACATTTCCCTTATTGTTACTTTCAAGGAAATTCGATTTCCGCTACATTGAGAAAAATATTCTCATTTTTTTTAAATCATGATAAATATAAATCTCTCATAAACACTTTTGAGTGGGTATATAAATTTTATATTTGTGAACCCTCTTTAAAGTTCGAAACCCTTCATCTTTGAAGGAGTTTCTCTTGTACTTTTAATAAAATAAATTTTGTTTTGAGGGAGCTTGGGGTCCCACCCGTTGGTATCCCTAACTCCTTTTCTACGAGACCTTCTCTTGTCTTGCACTAACATTTTTTATTTTCTTGCATTAGTTAGAGTAGTTTCACTCACTTGCATCATCGTTTCTGAATTGCATTACAATAAAAACTTCCTTTGAATTAATTTACATGGATTTTTTTTTTTGGTCATTTAATAAATTTCATTTGGCCAATAGATCTAAGTTCATTAAAGTTACATATATCTTTTAAAATAACTATTTGTGTTTTTTCGTTCATTCATTTTATCTTAAAACATTCTTAAAGACATATACTAACGGAAGAGATAGCATAAGGGTTACAATTTTTTTGCCCTAATTTGAGGAAAAAAATATAATTTTTTAGAAGTTTTTCAGCTTTCGTCAATCCAAAGCAATTTTTTATTTAAAATTTCATTTTACAATAAAAAGGAAATTTGTGAGAAAAAATATTAGCTTTTTATTATTTATTTTTTAGAATTTTTTTATTCACATTTGATATGTCAACTTAGCAATTCTTTGAATGTGTGTTTTTTAAAAATCAAGGAATTCATAAAAAACCATGTTTTTAGCACTAGTGTATTCTTTTTTAACTTGGCATTTTTGAAAAAAATAATGTGTTGCAACAATCTAGGCAAACTCTACTTCGATATCATTATATTTATGAAACCAAATGATGCATATCATAATTACTAGAATTTTTTGAATTTCACCGATATGAAAAAGCTGCAGATTTTGAATATGTTTAGCACAACGTCAAGTTTCTCAACATATTAGTTACAAACTAAAAATATAAAAACTACCCATTACAGAAGAAGAATCAATGTAATGAACCATAAATTTTTCATATTTTTTACAGTGTATTTTGGAAGATATAGATTTTTGATTTCACTGAATCATAATGACCTTCACCATTTTTTTTCATACATTTTATTAGGAAATTAATTAAAATTAGCAAATATGTATGAAATTCCATAAAATTTATATCTACTAAAAGTAGATTGAATTCTACAAATGCTGGTATTGGTTCCGAAAGTATTTCACAAAATTTGGAGTTAACATTTCTGAAATTGGGGAAATGTGATTAGAGCCGAGTTGTTGTAGAGTTGCAGGTAAAGTACTTCGACCGAACTTGCATTTTTTGTCAAGGCATGTCAAAATAAACAAAAAACTAATTCGACTAAATTAATATAAAAAATTTTCCAAAATATTTTAAAAGTTCGGCTGAAAATGTGTCTACTTTTTGCGTCGGCCGAAAAAATTAAACTATGCAACCCTTCGGAAAAAACCGTTTTGCCAAACGGTATAAATAAATGGAGCCAAAACATTACTTGCACTTTGTTCTTCTTTTGGAATGAATTTTTAAATTATCTCTATTGGGATGAATTTTTTAAGGAAATTTTTTCAGCTTAATATCTAAAGGAAATTTTTTGGGTTGACTTTTTAGAGTTAATTTTTTTTGAAGTGTTTTCGGCTAAATTTTTAAAAGATTTTTTTTGAGTTGATTTTTTAAAGTGATCTTTTTTTAAATTAGGTGCTTTGGGCTTAATTTTTTATGTGAGCTTTTTCTAAAGTAAGTATTTTGTTTTGAATTTTTCAAGTGAATTTTTTTTCTAAATTTGAGAGTTTTTTTTACAATATTTTAAAATGGAATTTTTCAGGTTGGATTTTAAAATATACATATACTGAATTATCTTGGGAAATAAAAGAAATTTCAAGAGAAAATATGATCGAATAAGATATATTGAGGCTTGTATAGAATACACGAGAAACTATTGAAAAGAAAGGAAATAAGAACTCTTAAATATTGAAAGAGAAAATCAACCTGAACTGGAAGTTGAAGCAGGTATGTAAACATAAATATTATTAATGATATTTAAGTTTTAAATAGTGTATTGTGAAATTCTATTTTTATTTGAGGAACTAATTTGAAAAATATTTTGCAATGTAAACAGAGAAAGATATTCCATAACATTGAAAATGAGATTGAAACTTTTGAAAGAAAAAATAAAAAATGCAATGAACCAATGATTGATGATGTTGTCGAATATGTTGAAAGAAATTCAAGTGAATAATTTGAATCACCAATTATGTATATATATGTCATGTGTATTATTGGAATTGTACGTATTTATTAATTTCAATTTCATTCAAACTCTATTTTTTAATTTAATTATATAATGAATATTTATGTACCCATTTACATTTAATTCTCATATGTATAGATGAAATCAATATCGATGATGAGATGTTAGAAAATGTTGACACTGACAGATATGGAGATAAAAAATTTGACCATGTTATACGATATCGTATTAAGGTTATTATTGATAATTTCTTCAAAGATGAAAATGTGATAGTTAAAGCCCAAATTTTGAGAGGTCTCTTAACAAAAAAGAAATCAAAAGAAGCTACAACTCTATTGGTACTTCGAAAATCAACGAAAGATAAAAAGGTGAAGAAAAACGTGATTCAAAATATAAATAGTGCTCTAAAATCAATTGGAATATCTAGAAATAAAAGTGATATAGATGCATGTAGAGAAATACAAATGGTAGTGGTTTCATCAAGTACTAAGGAAAATATTTTGGTAATATATATGACAAAAGAATTAGGAACGTCACGAAAAACATTGCAGAAACACAGGAAATTTAGATTGCAAATAGATGTAAATTATGAGCTCACTTGTTGGATAGTTATTTGTAGGAAACCATACAAATATAGACCTGGATAAGATGTTAAAAATAATAATATATAAATATTGGATGAATAAATCATGTTTTTCACCAAAATCAAGGGATTTGATGTGGGGAAGACTAGCATCAAATCAATATGAAGAACATGCAAAACATATCTTGGACACCACTCAGATAGAGTTTTTCAATAAGTTCATAGAAGTGAATCGTGGAATTAATGTCTCAAACAGTACTTTTAAGAAAAAAAACCATGGTCTATTAAACCTATCACTGTATGTGACACTTGTTGTCATTATTATGTGGAATTTCAGTGGCATTATGAAATTTTCCTTAACCTTGGTAAAACATTTTGGAAAAAATCACATCCTCCTTCCACTATCCATTATTTCATATCCCAAATTCTATGTGCAAGAGAAAGTCATGAATTATTTTACCAAAATAAATGTGATGGTGGTAAAAAATGTGATCAGTGTGGACATTTGAATTTATTTCACAAAAAAAATATCCTATTGATATAAATGATCATTCATTTTCCTACATAAAAAGTGAAATGGAAGAGATATGAATATATTCATACATCGATTGGTTCAAGAAGAAGTACAAGTGCTAAAAGGATTGATTTAAAAAAGGAATAAATTTTTGTGATAGTTTTTTTGAAGAAGTTTGAGGTAGAAAGCTATAAATACACCAAGAATTCACATAGAACTCGATGGTGTGATTTTCAATTCAAAAAATTGCGTGAAATATTTCTACCACGGACCATTTTGTCAATAGTTTATTTTGTAGAGAATTACACATTTTTTTACACAAAATGAAATACAAAGTGAATATTATCATTCTAACCAAGTCTTTATTCTTGTCCATATTATATATAGACATGTTGAACAAAATTTTTATCATATAGAAAGCACTATTGAGAATCAATATGTTATTAACGAATATCACTTTTATATCAACGACGATCACATGATACACATTTTGTACAACACTGTTTTAATTACATTTATGACTCAGTGAAAGGTCATGGAATAAAATTGAATGAAAAATAGATATGGTCATATGGATATGCAGGTTAATTCAAACCTTCATGGTCATTCTTCTAGTTGGGTTTTATTCATATGAAAACCCACATTAAACATTTTTGGAATTTCTTTGAGACTGTTCATGGAAAAGGAGAACATAATGGTGCAGGGACATGTATAAAACAAGCACTTCGAAGATATCAAATGGACCACTCTACAAACCGAAGTCTCAGTTGAACAAGTTGTTCAATGGTACATTCTCCACTAAGCCATGAGACTAACCCATCAAGGGATGTAGGTATATATGTACATATATAAAAAATTCACTTGTGTGTGTGTGTGTGTGTGTGTATATATTAATATATGATCATTTTTATTAATCTTCTAATTTTAAGAATTTATAAATTCTATTTAGTTTAAACATTATCACAATGATTATATTTGATATACAAATTGTATTTTAAATAACAAGTTTATTTATTCTTGTTTGAATTTTTTATATAGATTTGTTTGGCATATTGGAGTCCAATATGTAGATAGATCGATTACATAGGAAGTTGAAACAACAAAAGGGACTCAAATATGTCATTCAATTAAAACAAAGGAGTACTAAAATGTGTTTGCATTTGGTAAAAGAAAATATTATTGTTTTTTTCGTGTTTTCATAGAAGACATAGAATCCAATGATGTTTGTGAAAGCAACATGTATGTAAAATATTGGAACCATACATAACTAAATACAAAGGGGAAAATGCCAGTTGCAAGCTTCAAATATATGGAATGAGATAATACTATAGTATCATCTAAAGGTGATTGAGTTTCTTATCTTGTTAGAGAAGGTAACATTTGAATTGATTTCAATATATATATATATATCTGTGTGTGTGTGTGTGTGTGTGTGTGTGTGTGTGTGTTTTATTTATTTTTTAAATCATTGTGTATACGTATCTAGATAATAGTTAAAATATAGAGATCTAGAAATAGACAATAAAATCAAGTCGATGTTGATATTTAGTTAATTTCATGTTAATTATGATATGAATTTACACTTGTTTTGTTGTGCAGAATTTTTTTGTTGTTGTAGTTGCACCCATTAAAAACATAGAAAATATCAAGTATTATTTGATGCAGTGCACTGAATGAAAGATGAAGTTATTGGACGAGGGTCTATTATACTGAAAGGTTATTTTTTCAAAAAACTCATCAAACTGATAGTCATGTTTACTTTCAAGACTATAAACCTAATGTCATAAGTTTTCAATAGAGTCACTTGGTGTGTGAAGCGTACATAAAGTTGATAGAAGTTCAATAAAATAAAATTTGAAAGTTAAAAAATGTAGAATGTCAAAAAGTCACCATGAACAAATCATTGAGGATGGCATTCCATTATATTTTTTTAAATTGAACTACCCAAGAATTAATTCTCCTTGTATTCATCTTTGAGAACTTAGCTAGTTCAAGTACATTGTGAACCTTTCTTTTTGTGCACTTTTAAGTTGTAAATTCTTAAGAATGATGGTGTGAAATCGATGCTCATTGGTTTTTGTATTGAGTTACAAATTTATATGCATATTTCACGTTATGTAGGTGTATTGAGGATTTGATGCTACTAATATTGTGCCTGCATGCACTACAAGTAATATATATATATATATATATATATATATATATATATATATATTCTCTAGTCTCAAACGATTTAATAAATGAATTAAAAATGTACATACCATATTTTATAACACAATTTTAAGTTATTATTGTTTTGGACATCTACAACAAATTATAAGATTTGAATTCAACTTCAAAATGTACCATGTTTTGTAATTTGAAATTTTACTAGATTTATTTTAAATAAATTGACAAAATGACTTCAAACAAAACCTGGAATCATCAACTAACATAATTATAAGAATGATTCAATGCAAAATGTACCAACAAAATGAAAAATTACTTTCATTACTACATATTTATGCACTTAAATATGTTTAAAACCTTTAAAAGCATCAAACCATGCATCATGAAAATTGTGGGCCATGTTTTATAATGCAATTTTAAATAGTACATTTGTGCATTCAAACAACTAAGTTATATTCGAAGTTAAATATCAACCAACATCCATGGTAGCCTTTCTATATATTAATGAAAAAATTAAATGTACCATATTTTATAATGCAATTTGAAAATTTCATGATTGTTTTAGACATCTACGCCTAATTTTAAGATTCATTCAAATACAAAATGTGTACCATTTTTTGTAATTTGCAATTTTAATAGATTCATTTTAAAAACTTGACATCGAAATAACTTAAAAAAAAACCTAAGAATCATCTACTAACATTATAAGAATGATTGAATGCAAAATGTACCCACTAAATGAAAATTTACTTTCATTGAGCAACATATTCATGAACTTAAATACGTAAAACAAGTTTTAAGCATCAAACCATGCATTACGCAAATTTTACCATGTTTTATAATGAAATTTTATAGTATGTTTGTGCATTTAAACAACTTATATTAAAATGTAACTATCAACCGGCATCCATATTATCATTTCTATACATGAATGCAAAATGTATGTATGTACCATATTTTATAATGCAATTTTTATAATTATCATGTACCATATTCTAAACTTAATTATAAAATTCATTCAAATGAAAAATATACCATGTTTTGTAGTTTGCAATTCTACTAGATTCATTGAAATAGCTTGACATTGAAAAAACTAAAAAAAAAAACCTAGGAAACATCTAGATTATCATTATAAGAATGATTGAATGCAAAATGTACCACCTAAAAATGTAAATTTACTTCGATAGCTACATATTCCTTCAAACTTAAATATGTATTTAACCTTTAAGCATCAAACCATGCATCATGAAAAAATTACCATGTTTTATAATGCAATATTATAGTACGTTCAAGTGCATGAACAACTGCATATTAAAAGTTACATAGCAATCGACATCCATAGTAGCCTTTGTAGATACATGAATGCAAAATGTACATACATTTTATAATGAAATTTGTATGATTGCTTTAGACATCTACACCTAATTATAAGATCCATTGAAATACAAAATATACCACGTTTTGTAATTTGCAGTTTTAATAGATTCATTTTAAATAACAAGCGACAAAATAATTTTATACAAAACCTAAGAATCATTTGTCAAACATTATAAAAATGATAATGCAAAATATACCAACCAAATGAAAATTTACTTTAATTGTTACATATTCATGAACTTAAATATGTAAAACCAACTTTTAA